>CM045767.1:82869054-83115189 GCA_025200525.1 Camellia lanceoleosa
AACCAGACTTTAGTCTCGAAATCCCAAACCTTTAAGTGCTTCAGGCATCGCCATTCAACTCTAGTTTCCACCGCTCCTCGCTTGGATCTTTCAGGGAACTCATTACAAACATGTTAGTCAAGTGACTATACTAGACCGTTTGAAGTCAGTTTCTAGTAACGACAAAACAATTCAAAGGGAAAACACCTTTAGAGGATTTCAAGGTCTCTAGATTCAAGAAAAGTCGTTTGGGCACGACATAAAACACCAAAGGACTTGCACCTTTCAGAGGGATTTAAGGTCTCCTAGACCTGCAAACAGATTTAAGGTCTTCCCAAGATCAGCAGGGATTTAAGGTCTCCCTAGTATTAACCGTGAGGGGATTTAAGGTCTCCTTGGGACACCGTAGAGGATTCAAGGTCTCCTGTGACACACTGTGAGGATTTAAGGTCTCAGGACACCCGTGAGGATTTAAGGTCTCCCTAGACACCCGTAGAGGATTTAAGGTCTCCCTAGACATCGAGGATTTAAGGTCTCTCCTAAACACAAAGAGGGGATTTGAAGGTCTCCTAGACACCAAGAGGGATGGTTAAGGTCTCCTAGACACCAAAGAGGGATTTAAGGTCCCCTAGACACCGTGAGGATTTGTGGTCTCCTAGACACCAGAGGATTTAAGGTCTCCTGCATTACTGTGAGGGATTTTTAGGGTCTCTAGACACCGAGGATTTTGAGGTCTCCTAGACCTGGGATTTTAGGTCTCCCTAGACTGGGATTTTGAGGCTCTCCTAGGACCCGGATTTAAGGTCTCCCTAGACTGGGATTTTGAGGTTCTCAGACTGGGATTTAAGGTCTCCTAGGACCAAGGATTTTGAGGTCTTCTAGGACTCGGGAGATTTTGAGGTCTCCCTAGACCAGTGGATTTCAAGGTCTCTTAGGACCAAGGATTTTGAGGTCTCCCGTAGACCCAGATTTTGAGGTCTCTCTAGACCGGGGATTTTGAGGTCTCCCCAGACCGGGATTTAAGGTCTTCTCAGGACCGAGGATTTTGAGGTCTCCCTAGGACCGTGTGATTTAAGGTCTCCTAGGACCGAGGATTTTGGATCGCTTCCCTAAACCGGGGATTTGAGGTCTCCTAGACCGGGGATCTCCGGGAGGTTCCTAGACCTGGATTTTGGAGGTCTCCCTAGACTGAGGATTTTGGAGGTCTCCCTTAGATTGGGGATTTAAGGTAATTTCCTAGACCTGAGGATTTTGAGGTTTCCTAGACCTGGGATTTAAGGTCTCCGTAGACCACTTGATTTGGAGGTCTGCACCTGCACGGGGATTTCAAGGCCCTCAGAGACCGAGGATTTTGAGGTCTCCTCAGGACCTGGTGGATTTAAGGTCTCCTAGACCGAGGATTTTGGAGGTCTCCTAGACCGGGAATTTTGAGGTCTCTCTAGACCGAGGATTTTGAGGTCTCCCTAGATCTAGGATTTTGGAGGTCTCCTAAACCCTGGGATTTAAGGTCTCCTAGATCTGGGATTTTGAGGTCTCCCTAGGACTGGGATTTTGAGGTTCTCCAGACCTGGATTTAAGGTCTCCTAGACCGGGATTTAAGGCCTCCTAGACCGGGATTTTGAGGTCTCCTAGGAACTGGGATTTTGGAGGTCTCCCTAGACAGGATTTGAGGTCTCCTAGACTGTGGATTTCTAAGGTCTCTAGACCTGAGGATTTTGAGGTAATCAGGACGGGATTTAAGGTCTCCCAGACCGAGGATTTTGAGGTCTCTAGATCGTGATTTAAGGTCTCCAGCATCGGGATTTTGTGGTCTCTAGACCTAGGATTTTGAGGTCTCCTAGACCTGAGATTTAAGGTCTCCTAGACCGAGGATTTGGAGGCAAGATCCTAGACCCGGGATTTAAGGTCTCATAGGACCTGGGGATTTTAGAGATCTCCTAGACCGGGGGATTTAAGGTCTCCCTAGGACCAGTGATTTTGAGGTCTCATGCAGACTGTGGATTTTGGAGGTCTCTGACTGTGTGATCTTTGAGGTCTCCCTAGCATCTGGGATTTAAGGTCACCTAGACCGAGATTTTGAGGTCTCCTAGACCGGGATTTGAGGTCTCCTAGACCTGGATTGCACAAAAATAGTGCGATGGAATTGAATTTGAAATTTGTGCAGTAGGTGAACAAAGGGAGATCACAGCGATACAGATGCATTGTAACGGAAGAAGAAATTGTATAAAACCGAACTAAATACCATATACATATACAATGTAGTAGACAAAAAATACTTACAAATACTATTAATATATTAATGTGTATATGCATATATTTATATACATATGTTCATATACGCATTACAAAAAATACACACGATATATATATATACCGGTATAATGATATACATATATACGTATTAAACATACGTATAGATATATACAGATATATACACGTATATGCAATAGATAACGTATATACTTATACGTACATATATATGACCTATACACAAACGTGGGGGAATATTCTCGCTTTGGTAACCACGCCATTGAAGACGCCACATCGAAGGTTATTCCGCTTTGGTCGATGTCGCGACACGACGTAAGACACGCGAAAAAGAAAAGAAAATCACAAATGTATAGATACGGGTGTCGAACCCCTCGACTAAGTTGGCCTCTGAAAGTAATCAACCACCTGAGCCACTCCACTCTTATGACTATGACAAGATATGCAAACAAATATATTTATATATATACTATACAAGACATATATATACATAAAACCAAAACAAACCAAAAGAAACACTTCAATGTGGGGTTCGAACTGCCCGCCCTCAAATGCTCACCTCTCACTTTTTCAACCACTCGGGCCTAACCATTGAACCCAAGCCACTCGTGGTGATAGAAACAATTCAAACAAATATATATATATATATATAGGCGGACAAAACATATATACGCCAAAACCAAAACAAAAACACTTCTGATGTGGGGTTCAACCCTCGACCCTCTGCTCAACTCTTAGCCTTCAACCATTGGGCCATACCACTCAACCCAAGCCACCCTCTTGCGAACCTCAATGTTCAAACAAATATCTATATTAGCTATACAATATATATACACACATGCATACACAATTCTCCCACGTCTTCTTTTTTCTTTTTGATAACCATCGTACCGACACGGCTACTGGCCACTCGCTTATACACTGGCCATCGGGCTGTGTCAACAGCAAGTCGCCTCGATGTAAGCTCACCTCACTCTCTCCTCCTTTGTCTTTTCTCCTCGCCTTTCTTCTTCTTCAAGATCGCTTTTCTCCGCCTTTCTTAACCACTCTTCTTTTTTCCTCAGCTTCCATCACTCTTCCATCTTTTTTTCTTTATCACTTTGTTCGCCTTCCTCTCCTCCTTCTTCTTTTCCTCATCTATTTTCTACCATTCCTCTCAGGACTCTTCTTCTTCATGGCTTCATCTCTTTTTTTTTTTTTTTTCCCGATCTTAGTTGGTCCATCGAGCCCTCTGGCCACAGTGCCCCTACTCTCATTTCAACCCAGTCTTTTCCACACTAACCGCTTGAGCAAGTGATGGTCGCTCAAACCGACATCGAGGCCAACCACTACACGCTGAGAGTCCTTGCGATGGAGACAGTGGCGCGTCACCAACTCCGTCTTCACCATTCGCAGAGCAAGGCGCAGGAGGTATCACCAAATGCCCAACTCTCCTACTCTAGTGCATGCACAGAGATGCACGGCAGAGATTTGTGCCAGCGATGAAGGATGAAAACAAGGAGTCAAGGTCGAAAACAAGGAGTCAAAAGGCAAACCACTTATGGCCCGATTTGAAGTATCTTCGCATTCGCCTTTGATGGTCGGCGCTAAACATCGTGGTCGTTTGTGGAAGTATCGAGCAGGCCTTCAAGATTGACTACAAAAGAGAAAGAGTCGCCACTCGAAGAGCCGAGTAAGTGAAGTCCGCATGTGGCTTAGATCGCTAATGGAAGAAGAAGAAGATCCTTTTTTTTTTTCTTTTTTTCTTTTTTTTTTTTTTTTTGGACTTTGTATTTTTTTTTTTCTGGGCTTGTTTTTTGTATTTCTGGTTTTCTTTTGTGTTTTCTGGGTTTGTTTGTTTGTTTGTTTGTTTTTTTTTTTTTGGAGTTCTATAATCGATGTCCTCCTCGACCGTAATAAAAGTTTCGATTTTGTATCTCAATGGTGTGGATCATATCACTTTTGAGTTTGAAAATACTTTTATTTGATCGAATTTGAGATTGATTGAAATTTGAACTCGACTGGACATTGGTCCATACCGAATTCTTTAATAAAATAAAACCGACTCAACGAAGAAAACGAAGCCAAAATAATCCAAACACACTTCTATACGATCGGTATGAATACCCTAACTCGGTATAAAATACACTAATCAGGTATGAATACACACCCATCGATATTAACACCGACCGTATGAATACCGATCGGTATAAATACACCGATCGTATGAAGACACACTGATATACATTGACTGGTATGAATACCCTGACTGGTATAAATACACTGACTGGTACGAATATACACTCATATGAAGACACACTCATATACAATGACTGGTATGAATACACACTCATATACATTTCCATTTAGTATTTGAGCTGGGAGAAGATAGGAATCAATATTTAATTATGCCCCTAATTCATTAGTTTTGATTTTTTATTTTATTTATTTTTATTTATTTATTTTGATGATTTTTTTTTATGATGATTTTTTTTTGTAAAAAATGTTTTGACCAACATGAGAGTTAGATTAGCATACTTATTCCATTTTCTCGCTTCAAATCATGTAAGCTTAAACCGTGAGTATCGAAAATTTTCTTTCTTTTAAATCCAAAGAATGGTCCAAGTTTTGCAAAATGGAACAATTTCGAGAAAATTAGTCACCTTTTATTCAAATTAATCAAAACCTATTTTCGCATAAATGGCCACTACTCAACTAACATGGAATCAATCATTGAGGTGCATAGTCCCAAACCGTATAATCAAAGGTGATATCTCGAGCTGCTAAAACCGATCGCCAAACCTAATGAAGTCGAAAAAATCGACCGATCGAACCGGAATCAACCGCCAAATCGAATCGAATCGAACTAATCCTAACCAAGTTAAATCAAACCAATTGAACTGGAAAGGTAACAAAGATACACCAATCAAACACGGATATGACAACCAAGTCGACTAAAGACACACAAAGCAAACATGGATGAGATGAATGAGTTGAAAAATTATTAGGCCGAACTTCAGATAAAGCTACCCACGATCCCAAAGATAGAATCGTGCCATCGTAGTTCCTGGCTTAAGGTTCACTCAGCATCGACACTCTCCTTTTGTGCTCTAACTTCTTTTTTGCCAAAGTCGCCCTTTCTAAGCTTTTCAACCTTAAGTAGCTTTTTATCATTTTTGATTTTTGTTTTCATTTTGTTCATTCATTTTTTTATTTCTTTTTGAGTTTCTATTTTTGTTTTTCTCGCTTCTAACTTTTGCTCCGGTCGCCTTCCGTGTTTTCAAATTTCAACGAGTTTCTCACGTTGCATTTTCATTCTAATCGTCCATGTTGATTGGGTGTGAAATCTCTAGGCCATCTATAAGAACAACTGCTACACTTGGACTAGTAGATATGGTGATGTAGGGGCTAGACTGAATTGGGTCCGAATTTGCTCCCTAGTGTAGTGGATAGAACCCGATCACCGGGTTCTTCAATAATAAAATTCATTCTCTCAAATTTCGGTTTGCCTTTCGGGCGGTCTTCATTGGGAAATGATTCAGTTTTTAACTCTTGATCACATCCAACCTTTTGCCCCCTAGCTCAAGTGATCAAGTTTCAAATCTTAAATCACATCTCGACCTTCTTGCCCTAGCGTTCAAGTGGTTGTTTCCGATTCAATCAACAGCTCCTACATAGTTTTGGCTAAGTTTTCCTCTCGTGTTGACACTCTCCTTTTACGCCTAATTTTGCCAAAGCCGCCTCTTTTCGAAGTCAGTTTTCAACCTTGCGAAGCTTTTCATTTTTTTTTTTATTATTTTTTTCTTTTTTGTGCTCTAATTTTTGCTCAATCACCCTTCCCTAGTTTTCGCCCAAATGAGCCTCTCAAGGGTGGTACCTTATTGCCCCTAGTTCAAGGGTCAGCCCATTTCAACTATGCAAGCCTTTACACTTTTGCCCCTAGTTCAAAGGTCGCTTCAAATCGAAATCACATTCTTCGCCTTCGAGTTCAAGGTCCTGCTTCCGATCCGATCACATCATTGCCCCTAGTTCAAGGGCTATTTCCAATCTAAATCATATTCGACCTTATTGCCCCTAGTTCAAGGGCAGCCCATTTGAATCACATCATGGCCCCTAGTTCAAGGGTTATTTCCAATTCGCTATGCAAGCCTTACACTTTGATTGATCGCGGATACTTCAAATCACTTGGCTTTGAAAGGTAAGGAGCTAAGGAGGTCGGATTCACCCACGAGTCAAGAGGATCCTATGTCAGAGTAATCAATTCCGTGCATGTTTTCAGAGGACCACAAAAACAGCTTTTTGAAATCTTTTCACAAAGTGACTAATCACTGCAGACTTTTACGAAGATAAGATAGAACCACTGGAATTTGGGACCAAGGCAGATCCTTCAAGACTCCACATTAACAAAAATGATTTTATTCATCAAAGGCTTAACACACCTCTCTTCCTCTGGGGCTGATCGTACTTACAAACTTCGAGGAAATTCTTCCTCTTCGCTTTTTATTAGAATTAGGAAAAGTTTTGAAAAACTTCTTGCTCAATGTGATGAATTAAGGCATAGAGAAGTAGGCGCACTTCATGGCATTTTCTTTATATATATTTTTTTTTGAATTTTTTTTTTGAAAGAGACTATGACTCAAATAATGACATGTACTCAAAAGAAAATGATAAAAGAAGACCTGTAGACAAGATAGAAATGTCTAGGTTAGCACTATCAAATCAACAAGACTCGACCATTAGGGTCGACTCGAGCCCCGACTCTAACTCTCTACAAACTTGGTGGAATTAAACTTAGACTCAATATTCAATTCAGAATCTTCATCAAAACCATTCTCAATTTTGTTAGTCAAAGTGTGGGCCACCACACATTCAAAAAAATAAAGCTCATTCAATCAACAAGTGGTCACTCTCCAATCACAGAGATGGTCGACACCGTACAAGTTCTATTTATTTACAATGGTTGACTCTATGGGAGATCGGAGTTTTTTTTATTATTATTTTATTATTATTTTTTATAGTTTTGTTATATTTTGTTTTTTGTTTTTTTGAAGTAATAAGTATAATTGAACATCCTTAACCACTCATTTGAATTTGAGAACCCCTCAGATAGATCCAATACATTGCACATAACACATAGCAAGCAGAAAGAGAACAAACACCCCATATGGAGGGTAGGGGAATCCCTCAACGCTTGAAATGATCTAGGGTTTCACTATTCGCATAAGCGTATCACACATCTTAGAAATGGGGAAGCATCATGTCCTAATTTGAAAGGTACTATAGCTCACTATATGTACAAGGTTGGCTCTACTTTAAGGGTTGAAGTCAAGGTGACGCTACTAAAGAGTCCTTGGGTCATAACCACAAACATCCCAGAAATCAGAAGAGTCAAATAGCCTCTCTTCGAGTCTCGGAGAACCTTAGATAGCAGAGCTAGATAGCAAAGCTACCCTTTGACAAATCTCAAAAAGGTTACAAACACAAGGCCTCTAAAGTAATGTAGAGATAGGTGTAGTGTCATTGAAAATATGCCTGTGTTCCCACCAAAGATCTAGGCAACACAGAACTTTAAGTGCACCAATGCATGCAATGCACAAATATATAATTGAAAATAAAAGTCATATCATGGTATGGAGTTCGAGTAAAGGTTACATAGTCCAGAGAGTCGCCAAAATCAGAATATGCCCGGGAGTACCAAAGACGCTAAATGGGGCCGACTTCTAGATCTCTTTTGATCTCAAGTCTCACGAAAGTGCAATGTGAAACGAGATGAGAGTCCGATTTGGCAACTTTATTGAAAATCCATTTTATTGCAATTTTGTCAAAATGGATCAAGGCCATCGATCTCGTGAGTCGCCACCTAATATTTTGGGAAATTAGGAAACCCATGACTTGGTGCCAAGGCCATCGCTCATCGTGAATCATGATGCTTGGTTTTAACCTTAGGTATGAGAGGGAAGGTCAATAATGAGCACGCTCACGACCCAAATCAAAAGATCTACTCTACTAAACCATGATATGACTTTTTATTTTCTTTTTATATGTTCATGTTCTCGATTATTTTAGTAAATCCTAAAATTTACTATGTGAAGCAAAGAAGTATAGACTAGTTTGCTCAAATTGGAACAATTCAATTCATGTTTGTTTTTCTAAAAGGGTTTGAATTTGCCACTCCAACAAAGTGGCTTAAAACGTATATTTATTGAATTATTCTAATTCAAACAACAAGCCTTCATCCACAGGCATTCATACAGTTATATCACTTAAGCAAATAGCCACATGGTAGGATGCTAAACATAATAAGAAAATCATACACAAATGAGATGCTAAAGCATAAAACTCATGATTGATCGACGCCTTCTAACAACTACAAAACAAAGTTAGTAAAATATGCATGATCTTATATACGTAATCCTAATGCAATTCATCATGAGATGCACTAAAGATTCTATTTAAAATATGGCATGTGAAACATTGCAAAACATACCAGAGCACACAAACATGGGATAATAAATTAAAGCATAAAGATGCAAATTTAGCTAAATCTTAATGCATGGAATATGGATGTAAAGCATGGATATGCATGGTATGTCGATATATACATACAATACGCTAGGGGAAAGCGATTAAAGAATGGGATAGAAAGAAGCTGGTGGGGAATTATTATAATACTTGAATTATTACATATCCAAATAAAAGAGAGGAGAGAATAATAATAAAATAAAATCAAACCTCACAAAACACTCAAAAGAAAATAAAGAACTTCACGCATTCCACAAACTCATCAAATAAAGCCATCAAATAAAATCATGTGCTCCTGCCAGGCCATAATTCATCTCACAGGATCCTCTATCGCATGAAATTACATCAATATCAGTCCAGACATCAACCCACCTCTCTTGCAGACGTGGGAAAGTTGAATCAATGAATAATTAGCTACAACATTTGCACCACATCGCGATGCAGCGCATGAACTACAAATCCGAATCCTCCGTGGTATCACATTATTCTACCGATGGACGACACCATGGATATCATACACACCGCATCCACCAAACAGATTCAAGGACGGCAAACCCAAAATCGAGCTCCACCAACCTTGCAACCAAGACAAAGATCGATTCACAAAGTCCCTGGACGCAGAAAGCATTTTTTCACGAGCCGACAAACCGGGTGATCTTCCATGGCGAGAGAGAGAACAACTGCTGCCATGGTTGGCCGTGGTGTGGATGTGTGTGTGTCACCCCATGAGAGAGAGGTTGATGAGTGAATCAATCATGGTCCTTCCCCTTTGTAGCCAAATATGCCTCCAACAATAGAGAGAGAGAGAGAGAGCTAGAGAGAGATTGAATGGGCGCCCCCCTCAAAGAGAGAGAGCAACCCGTGTGTGTTGTAGAGAGAGAGAGAGAGAGAAAGTGTGTGTCAAGGTTTGAGGTGCTCTCACCCATGCACCGGAGAGAAAGAGAAGTGTGTCTTTAGCTCAAATTGTGTGTCTGTGTTAGACTCCAAGCTTTGATGGTTTTTTTATTTTTACCCTCCATCATCTCGAGCTCATGTACCAAAACAAAACCATGCCAATCTCATTCTCTCACCCTCCCTCTCTCACTTTCTCTCCATGTCTACCATCGACCACAACTTGGGCTCCTCCCCGGCCTCACTCTTGTGTTGTTTTGTTTTTTGGGTAATCGCCGCGGTTCATCTATGCATGTGTGTGCATGTGTCTATGCATGTGTGTGTGGGTGTTGTGTGTTTGTGGTGATGGGTCCTGTGGTGTATTGTGATCAAGGGTGGTGGCTATGGTGAAGAGAGAGAGACCCAAATTGAGAGAGCTCAACCCTGGGAGCCCGAGCCTCTTGTGTGTGTGTGTATGTGTGGTGTCCAACCTCATACTGCCCAGAGAGTGAGAGAGGAGAGAGAGAGCCCCCATGTGTATGTTCCAAACACAGTAAGTCCCTCCAGCTGAGTCCGAGTGGTGTGCCTCATGTGTGTTGAGTGGTGCATTTGTTTATTTCCTCAACCGCCTTTGTCCGAAGATCATGATCATGCCTCCTCTATCATTCATTCCACTACCTAAACATCATCATACTACTCATACACACCATTTAAATACAAAATCACCACCACCTTTTTTTTTTTTTTTTATTTAATTTTTTAAAAATCTTTTCCTTTATTCCTGATGCCACAGCACAAAAACACTAATCATCTCTCCTTCTTAAAATATTCTTGGTCACCCTCTTCTTTTGTTTTGTTTTTTTTTTTTAATTATCATCCTCCACCACATGCTATTTTATCTAATCTTCTATTCAAAATGCAACCCATCATTCTGACCATCTTTTATTTTATTTTATTTTATTTTATTTTTATTTTTTTATTATTTTTTTTGTTTTATTATTTTCTATTTTTTTTTCATTTTCTTTTTATCAAATATCAACATAAAATAATAAACAAAATATTTTAATTTGGCCAAAATGAATGAGGTTTGGGATTCAAGGTTCAATCTCATTTTTCTAGTGAGGGTGGTTAAACTAAAATGCCCAAGTCTTAGGGCCGTCAAAATGGGGTGTCTACATAGCTCAATACCAAGTTGAAAACATGTATCAAGTTACATTTCATATGCCATCGTGAGAACAGCCGAGCCTATCTTAGTTGCATTTTTGTATGTGATGCATTAGCTATCTTAACATGAACTAGGATCATGCATTGATTACTAACTAGTTCTTTATTTTGCCTCGAGTACACCGTGAGTATTTATGCTTTAGCATCCTTGTATGTGTGTTATTGATTGCCATGACAACATGCTACCATGAGGCTAACTCGCTGGTTGATATAACTCCTCAATGCCTCGTGGGTGAAGTTGATTACTTGAATTGGAACAATTCATTGAAATTTCATTTTAGCCTACTTATAGTAGCAAACTTCAAACCATTTTCAAACAAACAAATATGCAATGTTTTGTTCCAACTTAGGCGATCTAGTCTATACTTGTGTGTTAAAGTGATCACATAGTAAGATTAGCTAATTAACTGTAAAAGAGCACATGTTTTTTCAAAACCAAAATAACATGTTTAGTACAGTCATCTTTGATCGCTAGCTAGGGTGCTCATAGATGATCTTCCCCAATCGCATCTAAGTTCCTCGAGCCGAGGCGTTTTGGTGATGACTTTTACACGCGGCCTTAGGCACAAGTCAGTGGTTTCCTAAATTCCCCAAAATAAAATATTTAGGTGGCGCATTTATATCCGCAAAGCCCATGTTTACACTTCTATACAAAAAATCGCTTTTCCAAAACGACGGTCGATTTGGACTCTTTGGTGATTTATCGGTCTTACATCACACATTGTGAGATTAGATTCAACCGTGACATTTGAGTCCGAATCAGTAGTATCTAAAGTCCGCTTACAAGTACCACCGATACGATTCTATTAATAGTTTAGAATAAACAAATCCACTAGTACCTATAGGCTGGGTAATTTCCAACCACTCAGATTTCTTTTTTTGGAGCTTGCACCTTTAGCCAATCCAAGCGCACTCCTCTTGAAATATTTCTCAAAGACTTAAGGTATAAAAAAATACAAATAAGAGCTTTATACATGGGATGAAGCAGATAATAGTATGAAATAAACAAACAAAAACAACAGATCTTACTCAAGACTAATAGTCATATGTCAGCAAAGGGCCCTAACAACCTTTCCATCATAGCTAGATGTTCCAAGTTCTCATTGTCTAAACATTCCAAGACTTGCCCCAAAGTCCCTACAATTATATTATTCTATTGATTTAATTCATCAATGAATTAACAATGATGGGATTATGGAATGTCAATTTGAAAGTTTATGGAACCCAAAGTGAGTGTTTCATATTAATACCAATGTCTAGAAGACTCATATTAATAACAAAATAAATAATAAATAAAAAAACAAGGAAAGGAATGATAAAGGGAGAAAGAAAGAAGTCAAGGAAAAACTAACCTTCACCCATTTTACTCAAAATCCACCGCAAGTACAAGTAAATAAAATATGTTATTGGTGAATAGATTACAAATCAAAGAAAAACGAGAACACTTGATCCACAAATAATAGGACATATCTAAACCAAAGATCAATTAGTTTGTTATTTTCAAAAACTGCTTTTAGAAATGAGTTAGAGAACCATTTTCTAGGAAGCACTATAACACTATTTTTGTTCTCTGCTTTGTGATTTCAGCTTAGGAATAGTATTATGAACACACACACCCAAAAAAAAAAAAACGAGTCCTCAAAATTTTCACAACTTTCGTAAAAAATGTTTGAGAGCATTTTGAAACCACTTAATTACATGATATGTCCTTGAATCTTTTAACAAATCGACCGACCAAATGCTTGGCATTGAGCCTAATACAAATGGGATGAACTTGTAGCATCCTTTTGAAAGAAAAACCATATTTTTCAATAGAAAAACACAAAAGCAAAAAATCGATGTACCAATTTAATCGATAAAACTACTCATAAGTCAACAGAATCAAGTACCAAATATCATACAACTAAAAAATTAGTTGGCCAAGAAGCCAACCACGCCAACCATGAACTTCGTTGAATGAACGCCATCTCTCGCATAACTTTGAGTTTATAGTCCTTTTGTCGGGTAACTACTCCTCTCAACCTTTGATGTTTCCAAAACTTCATACTCATCCTTACATTCTTGTTCCGCCATTGAGTCTTTCCAATTTGATCGGTGTTCATACGGTTTTCCATCCCTTTGCGATGATACTGATGCAGTCCATTGTCGATAAGTTTCCAAGAACCCTTTATGTTGTCTATGAAGAGGCTGCTGAGGAGGCAACCCATCAAGACCCATCAATCTGGCAATAACATTCGGTGGCCGTCAATCAACATTCACTGTTACAAACATACACTTAGCTATGTAAACGCAGAAACTACACTTAGATATGTAAACACAAAAACTCCACTTTTTTCCTTATGATCTTCCTTTCTCCTAAAAACCTTCCTGGGGTCTAGGAGTGAGTCTAGACCCATGAGTCTTGCGACTACTCCTGGGGTCTTGAGTTGGGTTTTGAAATTCTTTTTTGGGTGTTTGAAGGTGGTAGGTGGTAGGGATGCTTTGGTGGGGTCAGATGGTTGGGTTGGGAGGCTGTCGATGCAGGGGAGGCAGCGGTGGATGCTAGAGAAACACTTGAACTTGGAATTCTATGACTTGGCCATGTTTAAGAGAGAGAGAGAGAGAGAGAGAGAGAGAGAGAGAGAGAGAGAGACTGTGTGGAAAGGCGGCAAAAGGCAACGAAACTATAAAGGCTTGGTTTGGTACAATGTAGAGGGAAGAGTGATCCATGGAGTCATTTTACCAATTTGAATCTAATTTCCATAATTTGAATCTAATTTCCATTCTTATTTTAAGACTTATTAGGTAAAATATTTATATAAAAAATTAAGATGATTAGATATTAATTGTCATACATTTAAATTAAATTTATATTATAAAAAATAGATAATTATTTTCAAAATTATATTTGTCGTCTCTTTTTTTTTGAAACAAATGTGCTTTAAATATATAGCTACTGATATTCAATTATCTTAATTTTTTATATGAATATTTTAATTAAAGAGTTTTAAAAATAAACAATTCAAATCATCTAAGCAATTCTAAAATAGACCTATTAAATCCAAATGACCTCTCAAATTAAATAACAATCTAAAAAAAAAGTACCAAATCCTTTTCTCGATACCATGACATGGCTTATGTGTTAATTATATGTGACACCAAAAAAAAAAAAAAAAAGCTACGATAAAACATGTTGTGTTATTTTTTAGGTAGTTAAATAAATGGATAAATTATAAATACACATTTCAAATTTATTTAAAATATGAATTATTTCATGTGATTTTAAAAATTATATCATGTCCCTTGAAGTTTTTACTTCATAATAAATGGTCATTTTACCAATAAATCATTTAGTCACAGCTATTATTGATGTCAACAAAGATATTTCAATAAATAATTCAACCAATTTTATTATTATATGGTAGAGCATTTAGAAATTTTATTTTTATGATGATTATTTCTGCTCATTAAGTTTTTAAAATTTATTTAATTATTTCCTTCAAAAATCAATATGACAAAGTTTTAAATTTCATTTGTTTTTGTAATGCTCTCAAAATAAACCTAGAAATCATACATTCATGATACAAGAAAGAGATATCATATTTCCATTTATCAGAGTATTTATTACAAAAGTATTACATGTTGACAACAAAAGTTAATGCCCTACTAAGCTACAACTTTCCAAGTCAACACTTGGGTTCAACAAAAGAAGAGTTCTAACTCTTTATACAAAAGATAACAACAAAAGATCTTCTAGCCTCTAAGCCTTCCAAGCTACGCCCTTGGAGGTGGTATATCACCCGAACTTGAAATGATGTCCCATATAGGGTGAGCCAAAGCCCAAGAAAGATATACTAAACCAAATGTGAGCAATAACTAAAATATTAGTATTCGATAAATGGTTAACACTGTAAATCGATTTATAACACTTCCTGGCCCATGACAAATACAATCAGATTTCATTACACGCCTTTACTTATCCAATTCAAATTCATCAGCATGGCTCCTTATCTAGCCAAACAATTAAATGAGACTACAACTCATATTATACCCTTCTATTTTCCACAATTTAAATGAGACTACAACTTATATTAAAATGCTTTAATGCTTTAAATATCTACGTTATGCAAACGTAATTAGATTTCGACTTTCACCCTGGATACTCCGGCCAACTTAATTATTAATGGAGTCCATCCCTTATCTCCTCCCAAACAGATTTGAGAGTACATCCTCTATCTCCTCTCAAATCATGGAGTACATCTCCTATCACCTCCCAAACAAGATACATATGCAATGTATTTAAAAGCTCTATCATATACACTGATTAATCCAAGCACATATTCAATGTGGAAATTTAACCGTCATATTCAATGACATAACACATTTGATTAGTTTCAATTTTCCCTAATCAACATACAGTGTCTACAACAATTAAGACTATCCTCCACCGGTAGCCCAAAGCAGTTATTTCTAAACAAATAATGAATGCATCAACAGATAAAATGCCAACATTTTCATAGGTGAGTGATTTATTTATCCAACTCCACCATTCTACCTCATAAATTCCCAATTTCATGATCTCTAACTCAATTTCATATTTCCCAAATTAATTATTCAAATTAATTATTCAACATAATTAGGACATTTTCTTCATTTTTCAAATATCAACCATAAGGCTCGATTTCAACAATTTAACAACAATAATTCCATTTTCCAAGGTCTTTATATACATGGAGTTTAACATTTGAAAACCCCCCTTTACATAACTTCAAACAAACCCTAACTTTTCCAAAATTACCATAATCCACCATTTATACAAAATGACTAAAATCTATGTCAAAACTCATAAGAAGGAGTAGGGTATCCCTACCTCAAAAGAAGAGGCTCAAAGGAGTTGAAGGTAAAAACCCAAAATGCTCCAAACACCAACTTTTTTGGATTGATATGAAGCCCACAACAAGCTCCACACTTCTTACAAAGAGACTAGGGTAGAAGACCACTAGAACTAGATGGATTTGCAGAGAGAAGATGTATGTAGAGAGAGAAGCAGTCAGGGCTAGGGTTTGAGTAAATGAGATGGTGAAAAAGTAAAGAAGAAGTTGTCGCGATATGATATATTCGAGCCTCGCCGAAGGAAGGAGTGGTCGCCGAGCCACTGCATTAAAAAACCTCGCCGAGCACGTAAAGCCTCGCCGAGCTAACAACACGAAGCTTCGTGTCCGCGAATTTGAGCACGCCGAGCGCAAGAATGCTTGCTCGAGCGAAGAAATCCAAACATAGTCCTCGCCGCCGAAATGGAAAGCTTGCTCGAGCTAAGAAACAAAACCTTCAGTCCAAACTTAGACGCAGACACATGCTCGAAAGTGAAGGAACTAAAACAGAGTAGCTCGCCGAACGGCAAAAGCCTTGCTCGCTTAAGACACCAAAATCGACAAAGAACCATTTGTTTCAAAACACACCCAAGTCATAGGCCTACCCAACACATCCCAAAACACAAATACAAATAATTAAAGGATAGAAAAGAAACATATACAACAACAGACATCTACGTAACCGAGTCCTAATACAATAACCAATGGAGGGAAAAACTCGATCGCTATATTTTATTCTAAAATAGTGAAATATTATAACTATGTCATTTTTTTTATTTATAACAAAGTATAATTTTAATTATTAATTGTTAATACAACAATTGTAATTTATCTATACTATATGTTATAATAAAGGAATATTTGAAACAAAACACTTAGAAAAATGGCTAGTGAGAACAAAGGAAATGTAACGCCTTCAAAATAATACATATAACCCAACATTCAAGACATCCATAGGCATAAGAGAATAAAATATATTTCCATTTATCAGAGTATTCATTTCAAAAGTATTACATATTGACAACAAAAGAAAATACCGTGCATTTGCCACAACTTTCCAAGCCAACACTTGGTTAAAAAAAGAGAGTACTAACTCAAAACACATTAAGCCCTTGGCTTGAATTTACATGTAATACCAAAAGATAACAACAAAAGGTCTTTCAAATTTCTAAGCCTCCCAAGCTACGCCCTTGGAGGTGGCATATCACCAACTCCGAAAATGATGTCCCATATAGGGTAAGCCAAAGCCCAACAGAGATATACTAAACCAGATATGAGCAATGACTAAAACATTAGCTTTTGTTAAATGTTTAACCCATATAAATAGACATGCATCTCTTTCATAACCAATCCATATTCACGTATATATATATATATATATGTCAATCCTTTTCGCTTAATTATCCAAACCAATTAATAGATATGGTTCTCTATTCATCCAAATACTTTTATAATAAGATCGCAACTCATGTTAACAATACTTCAATCATGATAAATTAATATGAGACTACAACTCACCTTGTTAATACTTCAACACTTCAATTTCAAATGAGACTACAACTCATATTAACAATTCAATACTTTTAATTTCATCTAATGCTATGCAAACGTAATTGGGATTTCTGGACTTTCACCCTGGACACTCCGGCCAACTTAGTTATCAATGGAGTCCATCCCTTATCTACTCCCAAACGGGTTTGAGAGTACATCCCATATCTCCTCCCAAACAAGATACATATTCAATGTATGTAAAAGTTGTATCATGTACAATGATCAATCTAGGCACGTTTTCAATGTGACAATTCAACCGTCATATTCAATGACATAACTCATTTGATTAGTTTCTGTTTTCCCTAATCAACATATAGTGTCTACAACAATCAAGACTATCCTCCGCCGATAGCCTAAAGTAGTTATCTCTAAACAGAGAATAAATTTATCAAACAGATAAAATATCAACATTTTCGTAGGTGAGTGATTTATTTATCCAACTACACCATTCAATCTCATAATTTCCCAATTTCATGAGTTCCAACTCAATTTCATATTTCTCCAAATTAATTATTCAACATAATTAGGGCATTTCTCCTTTTTTCAAATATCAACCCTATGGCTCAATTTCATCAATTTAACAACAATAATTCCATTTTCCAAGGTCTCATATATAAATGGAGTTTAACAATTGAAAACTCCCCTTTTAAAAAATTCCAAGATCTAACCCTAACTTTCCAAAATTTACCATAATCCACCATTTATACAAAATGACTAAAATGTATGTCAAAACTCATAAGAAAGAGTAGGGTATCCCTACCTCAAGAGAAGAGACTCAAAGGAGTTGAAGGTGAAAACCTAAGATGCTCCAAACACCAGCTTTTTCGGATCAAAACGAAGGCTACACCAAGCTCTACCTTTCTTACAAAGAGACTGGGGTAGGAGACCACAAGAACTAGATGGATTTGTAGAAAGAAGATGTATGTAGAGAGAGAAGCAGCCGGGGCTAGGGTTTGAGTAAAGAAGATGATGAAAAAGTGAAGAAGAAGCTGCTGCTGCGAACTGATATATTGGAACCTCGCTCGAGCGAAGGACTGGTCGCTCGAGCGACCAGACACAAAGAAGCCTCGCTCGAGCGCAGAAAGCCTCGCTCGAGTCAACAACGCAAAGTTTCAGGTCAAGAACCTGTAAGCACGCCAAGAAAAGAAAAGCTCGCCGAGCAAAGAAACCTAAAACATAGTCTCGCCGCCGAGCTAAGAAACACAACCTCCAGTCCAAACTAGTCGCAAACGCAAGCTCGAGCGCAAGAATTCTCGCTCGAGCCAACAGATACACTACTCAAATCTTGCTCGAGCGAAGGAATTAAAACATTTAGCTCGAAGCGACAAAAAGCCTCGCCGAGCGAAGACACCAAAATCAAAGAACCATTTGTTTTAAAACACACCCAACTTGTAAACAAACTCCGTCCAAAACATCCTAAAACTCAAATACAAAGAATTAAAGGATGGGAATGCAACATATACAACAATAGACATCCACTAACCGAGTCCTAATACAATAACCAATGGAGGGAAAACCGGATCGCTATAGGAAATGGTGTTAAATTAGTACCCACTTCATACGATTCTATTAATGCTTTAGAATAAACAAATCTAAGAATTACCAGAGGCGGTAATTTCCAAACTCCCTCAGACTTTCTTTTTGGAGCTTGCACCTTCTAGCCAATCCAAGTATGCACTCCTCTTGAAATATTTCTCAAGACGAAGGCTAAAAAATACAAATAAGAGCTTTATACATGGATGAAGCAGATAAATAGTATGAAATAAACAAACAAAACAACAGATCATACTTTGCACTAATAATCATATGTCAGGAAGTGGCCCTAACAACCTCTCCATCACAGCTGGATGTTCCAAGGCCTCATTGTCTAAACATTCCAAGACTTGCCCAAAAGTCCTCAAGTAATTATATTACCCTATTTAATTCATTGAATGAATTAACAATGATGGATAATGGAATGTCAATTTGAAAGTTTATGAAACCCAAAAGTGAGTGTTTCATATTAATACCAATGTCTAGAAGACTCATATTAATAACAAAATAAAAAAAAATAAAAAAGAAGGAATGGAACAGATAAAGGAGAAGGAAAGAAGTCAAGGAAACACTAAGCTTCACCCATTTTACTCAATCCCGCTGCAAGTACAAGTAAATAAAATATGTTATTGGTGAGCAGATACCAATCAAAGAAAAACTGAGAACATGGATCCACAAATAATAGGACATATCTAAACCAAAGATCAATTAGTTTGTTATTTTCAAAAAAAAGTTAGAGAACCATTTTCGGGAAGCACCATAACACTATTTTCTGTTCTCTGTTTTGTGGTTTCCAGTTAGGAATAGTATTATGAACACACACACAAAAAAAAAAAAAAAACATGAGTCCTCAAAATTTTCACAACTTTTAGAAAAAAATGTTTAAGAGCATTTTGGAAACCACTTCTTAGTTACATGATGTGTCCTTTTGAATCTTTTAAAAGCAGATTAAACCAGCCAGTTTGCATTGGGCCCGAACACAGTTGGGATAAACCTATGGCATCCTTTTGAATGAAAACCACTTTTTTCAATAGAAAAAACACAAAAGCAAAAATCGACAACAATTTAATCCATAAAAACCGCCATAAGTCAACAAAACTAACGCCTCAAAAAAGAAACGATAAACCCAACATTTAAGACATCCATAACCATAAGCAAATAACAAAATTTTCTATTTATCGTAATATTTAGTACAAAGTATTACATGTTGACAACAAAGTAAATGCCCTACTTGCTTACAACTTTCCAAGTCAACCTTGGTTCAACAAAAAGAGTTCTAACTCTAAACATATTAAGCCCTTGGCTTGAATTTACATATAATATAAAAATAACAAACAACCAAAAGAGTCTTCAACTCCAAACCTTCCAAGCTAAGACCTTGGAGGCGACATATCACCGCACTAAAATGATGTCTCATATAGGGTGAGCCAAATACCAAGAGAGATATGCTAAACATAATATAAGCGATAACTAAAAAATTAGCATTTGATAAATGTTTAACTGATATAAACAAACGTACATCTCTTTCATAACCAATCCATATTCACAAATATATTTCAATCTTTTTTTTCTGTTTCATTATCCAAACCAATTCATAGACATGGTTCTTTGTCCAGCCAGACAGTTTATAATGGGACTACAACTCATATTAACAATACTTCAATCATAATCAATTGAAAATGAGACTACAACTCACATCATTAACATTCCCATGCTTCAATCAAAATGAGGCTACAACTCATAACATTAACACTTCAATACTTCAATTCATCTACGTTATGCAAACGTAATCAAGATTTTGGGACTTTCATCCAGGACACTCCGGCCAACTTAGTTATCAGTGGAGTCCATCCCCTATCTCCTCCAAAACTAGTTTGAGAGTACATCCCCTATCTCCTCTTAAACCACGGAGTACATCCCCTATCTCCTCCCAATAAGATATATATGCAATGTATTTAAACACTTATTATATATAACGATCAAGCAAGCACATATTCAATATGTTATTCCATCCGTAATATTTAATGATATACTCAATTGATTAGTTTTAATTCACCTAATCATCATGCAAAGGTGTAATATTAATCACGACTATCCTTCACGGATAGCCCAAAACAATTATTTCTAAACAGATAATAAATTCATCAAACAGGTAAATTATCAACTTTCTCATAGGTGAGTAATAAATCAATCCAACTACACCATTCAATCTCATAATTCCCCAATTTCATTAATTCCAAAACAATTTCATATTCCCATAATAAATTTCATTTATTACACAAATGACCCGATTAAACCCAACTACGGCATTTTTCCCATTTTTTTAACATTGACCCAAAGGTCCAAATATCATCAATAAACATCAATAACCTCATTTTAAGACCCATATACACAGGTATAGTTCAAAAGGAACAAAACCCCTCTTTATACATTTCAAGCTTTGAAACCCTAACACCTAAAATTCCAACTTCAACATTAAATCAAGATGACTACATGTTTATGTCAAAGGACATAAATATGAGTAGTTATTGCTACCTCAAATTTCAAAGGTCAAAGGAGATGATGAAGAAACTCGAAAGTGCTCCAAACCCACAACTTTTCGGAGCAAAACGAAGATCACGCCAAGCTCCATACTTTATACAAGGGACTAGGGTAGCGTATCACTAGAACTAGATGTATTTGTAGACATAAGATGTATTATAGAGAGAGAAGTTCTCAAATGAGGTTTTTTGAAAGTTAGAGAGAGAGAGAGAAAATCGAAAAGTGATCCAAAAAGCTTCTTCTGACCGATACACATACCCGCCGAAAGGATGCCCGCCGAGCGCCGACAGACATACTCTCACTCGAGCGTGAAAACGAGCGCTCGAGCATCGAAAGCACACTTCCAGAAGTTCTGCAGATGAAGGTCCCCGCTAGAGCGTGAAAGTGGACGCTCGAGCGTCCGATGACCTGCAGGAAAAGATACTGAAGGCTGAAGAATCCCGCCGAAGGCCGACGCCGCCCGAGCGGAGGAGCAAATGCAAAAGGGCCCGCTCAAGCGTGAAAAGCCCCGCTTGAGCGTGGAGGTCAAAATCTGGGCATTAACTATTTGTTTCTAAACACAACCAACATGTTTCAAACTTGCCCAACACAACCCAAAACTCAAATTACAAGGAGTTAAAGGACAAAAACGAGAATAAGACAACAACACACATCCACATAACCGAGTCCAGAATACAATAAATAATGAAGGGAAAACTAGGATCGCTATAACCTCCCCCCCTTAAAGAATTTCGTTCCCGAAATTAGTTACAAGTTTTAAAATTGTGATTTTTCCATTATCAACAAATCATAATTCAACATTTACCATCTTGACCCATTACCGGTCATTCCATCTCTTTTCAAGAGGCAGCTTACAATATAACTTTCAACATGCATTATCAACATGCATTCCCTTGAATTTCAACAAGTCCCAATATACATGGTACACAATCCCATAATATATTCCACAATTCAATAACATATTCAATGTTAACGATATAATCGAATTTCTACAACATATTCTACATATACAATGTTAAATTTAAACTTCCATTTTCAAGGCATATTCAACAATATTTCCATACAACAAAACATATACAATGTTTTTAGATTTCATCAAGAAATAAAATTTCCAATACATGGTTAAACATTAACAAATAAGTCCCGTATTTCCCACGGACCTCCAACTCACATTTCCAAGTGGCTTCTTCCACTGTGATGTTTCCACAAGACTTTTACTAAGGAAATCGTCTTGCCTCGCAAGACTTGGTGCCGCCTATCCAAGGCCCGCACCCGTCTCTCTTCATACGAGGCATCCCGATCTACCTCTAAGTTGGACCAATCCAACACGTGCATGCAGATCCAGCTCGTACTTCCAAAGCATACTAACATGAAACACGTTATGCACCCCGGACAACTGCGATGGTAATGCTAAACGGTAGGCAACCTCTCCAATCCGCTTAAGGATCTCAAAAGGGCCAATAAACCGAGGGGACAACTTCCCACTCTTTCCAAACCTCATCAAACCTCACTTAGGTGATATCTTCAGAAAGACATGATCACCCACCTCAAATGCCAAAGGCCTCCTCCTATGGTCGATAGCTCTTTTGGCGACTGGCTATAACAGCCTTCTACGGATAAGTTCACCTTTCTCCATCATTTCCCACACCAACTCTGGGCCCAACAAAGGTGCATCACCCACCTTGGCCCAACAAATTGGAGATCTACACGGTCGGCCATACAAAGCCTCAAATGGTGCAATGCCAATGCTCGATTGGAAACTATTTATAGTGATCCCGGTTTTCCTTTCTTTAATTCGATCAGGACTTAGGTTCCAGAGAGTTGGTTGTTGTGTATATCTTGTTTACATCCTTTACTCTTTGTATTTAAGTCTTGGGTTGTTTAAAGGTGTTTGAAACAGTTGGTTGCTTTAGAAACCAAAAGTAGTTGCCGTAATTTGCCTTAACGCTGCGGAGATTTTGATGCTCGAGCGGGCCTTTGTTGTGCTTCTCCGCTCGAGCAGGGGTTTTGGCCCTCGAGCGGGAAAATCCATCTCCCAGTATTTCCTCTGCAGTGTTGGACGCCGTCAAGTTTTGACGCCGAGGAGTTTGGGTGACGCTCGAGCGTGGAGTTTGATACTCGAGCGGGGACCTAGTTCTGCAAAAGTTCTGGGAGTGTGTATCCGGCGCTCGAGCGGTGGTTTGGACCCTCGAGCGGGAGTCTGTGAGTGACGCTCGAGCGGGGGTTTCCACGCTTGAGCGGGGAGTCGAGTATATCACTCCGAGATCTGACTTTTTGGATCACTTTTTCAACTCCATTTCTCTTTCTTACTTTTCAAAAACACCATTGGAGACCTTCTCTCACTAGAACCTCAACTTCTCTCTAGGTATTGATCTAGTATGAGTGATTTCCTCACCTTGGGCCTTTGTAAAAGTTGTGTTGATCGTCAAGAGCTATCTTTTGATCCGAGAATTTTGGGATTTGGAGCATCTTCAATTTCTTCATCTTCTTCCCTTGGACTCCGAATTTGAGGTAGGGATTCCTACTCATTCTTTTGGGTTTTGACCTAGATTTTGAGCTAGTTGTTTAAATGGTTGATTTTGGGACTTAGGGTTTCAAAAGATGTAAAAGAGGGTTTTGTTATTTTGATTCTTAAATGTGTATTTTGGGTTTCAAAATGATGTTATTGTTGTTGATAGTTGATATTTGAACCATTGGGTTAATATTGAGAGACGGAGAAGAAAGCCCTAATTTGTTTATAAATTAATTGGTATAATTAATTTGGGAAAGTTATGGATTTGTGAAATTGAGTTGATTATAATGATAGTGGTTCATTATGAGATGGAATAGTGAAGACAGATTAATAAATCGTTCACTTTTGAAAATGCAGATATTTTATCTGTTGGTACTGTTATTATCTGTTTAGAAATAATTGCTTTGGGCTACCGGTGGAGGGTAATTTTGATTGTTGTCGACAATGCATGATGGTTAGGCAAACTAAAACTAATCAATTGGATGTGTCATAGAATATGATGGTTGAAAGAATACATTGATTTCATGTATTGATTGATTATGTATATGACCTTTGTATATATACGTTGTGTTGTGTGGGAGGAGATAGGGGATGTACTCCACGGTTTAGGGGAAGATAGGGGACGGACCTCTAAACCGGACAGTGTTTGGGAGGAGATAGGGGATGGACTTCGTAGATACAGCTCTTATGCTTATCTAATGACGTGTTGATATAGCTCATATGCTTATCTATGGAAGTGTTGATAGAGCTCATATGCTTATCTGTTGAATTGTTGATATAGCTCATATGCTTATCTATCAAAGTGTTAATTTAGCCAGTATGCTTGTCTAGTGCGAAATGGGAAATATTTAAAATGAGTTCTTGTCATATAAATTGTTGGCCAAGTTCGAGCCATGGTTGTGAAGTGTGAATTTGATAAGAAATGGAAAATGAAATGAAACATGGACATATTGGTCATGTAATGAGAATGGTGTATGAATTGATTCATGTGAGTCAAACATTTATCAATTGCTAACGTCTTAATTATTGCTCATATTGTGTTTAGTATATCTCTACTGGGCGTTGGCTCACCCTTTATGGGACATCATTTTTAGGTACAGGTAGCATGCCACCTCCAAGGACATAGCTTGGATGGTTACGGGAGTTGAAGACTCTTTTGGATTATTTTGTTTGTATTACATGTATATCAAGCCAAGGGCTTATTTTGTATAGAGTTAGTACTCTTCCTTTTGTAACCAAGTGTTGACTTGGAAAGCTATAAGCCCTTAGGGCATTTGCTTTTGTTGTTAACATATAATACTATTGTAAGAACTACTCTGATGAATAGAAATGTGTTGATTTCTCTTATATCATTGCATGTCTAAATGATGGGTTTTATGTATTACTTTGAGGGTGTTACACTATTGTTATAGGCAAATTCCACTAAGGGTAGGTGCCTCTCCTATGACCCACTAAAGTCAAGGACACAACCTCGAAGCATATCCTCAAGGATCTGAATAGTACGCTCGGATTGCCCGTCAGTCTGAGGATGATAAGCCGTGTTAAAGGCCAACTTAGTGCCCAAGGCACTTTGCAAACTCACACAACCTAGCGAAAATGCGGATCTCTATCCGAGACAATCGACATCGACCCGCATAACCTCACTATGTCTCGAATATATAAGTCGGCGAGATGATCTATCGAATCTCTTACGCGCATAGGGATCAAGTGCGCCGACTTAGTTAACCGGTCCACTACCACCCAAATGGCATCATCGCCTGCTGAGTCCTCTAAGACCCACGACAAAATCCGAGACATGCTCGCACTTCCACTCGGAATAGGCAAGGGTCAGAATAAACGCCTCCTCGATGTTCGGCTTTCACTTGCTGACAAGTAAGGCACTTAGATACAAAAACTTCCACGTCTTTCTTCATCCCTTTCCACCAAAACTGGCGACTCAAATCATGATACATCTTTGTGCCTCATGGATGCAATCGCGTGAATGGTGAAACCCTCGGAATACTTCCTCTCGGCAAGACTCGCACAAACAAGTGGTCTCGGTTCACACTCAGTCGATACATAGTCAAGCCCTTCTCTACCTTCCCACTGGCTATCTTTTCCCGGAAGGAGTCTACCTCTAAGTCACCCCTCTGCACCTCGAACACTCGATTCACAAGTGTAGGTTGTGCCACTACAGAAAATAAGGCCGCAGACTCGACAGATTCACATAGAAGCAAGTCAAACTCGCCAAGTACACCCAACATCTCCCATTCTCGGATGGCTATGCAAGCTACATCACTAATGGACTTCCTACTATGGGCATCGGCCACAACATTGGCCTTCTCCGGATGGTAGTGCAACTCAAAGTCGTAATCCTCAATGAACTCCATCCACCTCCTCTGCCTCAGATTCAAGTCTTTCTATGTAAATAGATACTTCAGACTCTTATGATTCGAGAACACGTCGAATCTCTCACCATACAGGTAATGCCTCCAAATCTTCAAGGCAAATATTACAGCCGCTAACTCTAGGTCATGGGTAGGGTAGTTCTTCTCGTGTTTCCATCTGACGTGAGCCATAGGCTACTACTTTCCCCTCTTGCATCAACACACAACCCAAACCCTCTTGTGAGGCATCACAATATACCGCATAACCCACTCCTCTTCGGAATAATCAAAATTGGAGCGGTGGTAAGTTTAACTTTAAGCTCTTGGAATGACTTTTCACAAGTCTCACTCCATACAAACTTGACCCCTTTCCACATCAATCTAGTCAATGGCGAAGCTAGCCTGGAGAAATTTTTTACAAACCTACGGTAATAACCGGCCAATCCCAGAAAACTACGGATCTCAAAGACACTCTTAAGCTATGCCCAATCTTGCACTGCCTCTATCTTGGATGAATCTACAGCCACCCCTTCCCCAGATACCATGTGGCCTAAGAATTTAACCTCTTTTAGCCAGAATTCACACTTCCCAAACCTGGCATATAGCTTATGGGATCTAAGCAACTCAAGCACCACTCTCAAGTGTTCCTCGTGCTCCTCCTCCGAAGGCGAATAAATGAAAATGTCGTCTACAAAAATGACTATAAAGCAATCTAAGAACTCCCGGAAAGCCCGGTTCATCAAGTCCATAAACATGGCCGGTGCATTGGTGAGCCCAAAAGGCATCACCAGAAACTCATAATGGCCATACCACGTAGGAAACGCCGTTTTCAGGATATCTTCCTCTCTGACCCTCAACTGGTGCTAACCCTATCTAAAGTCTATTTTAGAGAATCAACGGGACCCTTTCAACTGGTCAAACAAATCATCTATACGAGGCATAAGGTATTTATTCTCAACCGTAGCCCGGTTCAACTTCTGGTAATCAATGCAAAGTCTCAAAGCCCCATCTTTCTTTTTAGCAAAGAGGGTCGGTGCTCCCCATGGCGAAGTACTAGGGCGAATAAAGCCCTTATCTAGCAACTCTTGGAGTTGAATCTTTAACTCACTTAACTCGGCTAGAGCAAAACGATACGGTGCCGTGCCAGGCACTAAGTCAATAGAGAATTCAATCTCACGATGAGGTGGTAAACTAATAAGGTCCTCGGAAAAGATGTCCGAGTACTCATAAACCACTCTCGACAACTCAGCCCGGGTCTCATCACACTCATTACTCATATAGCTAGCGAGAATACAACTAAGCTCACTACCAGAGATCATACACCGTGGTAAGACTCTACCAACCCGATCTCCCATGAAATAAAAACAATCCCGCCAAGGTACATACAAGGACCCTCGGTAGCAATCAATAACAGCCCGATATGACAATAACCAGCCCATACCCAAAATCACATCAAAACCCGACATAACCATTACTACAAACGAAAATGGAAGCCGACGATCAGCGACCTCTATATCACAACCTCTACACCCTTGTTTCAAAATCAATTCACCCCCAATAGGTGATACAACACAAATAGGAGATGCTAATTGCGCCAACTCCAACCCCAATATAATGCAAATGCAGCAGATATAAAGGAATGGGATGCACCTGTATCAATCAACACATTAGAAATCGAGTTGCAAAACAAAAGGTACCTCTCATAACAGATGGAGCCGGTACAAGATCTGTCGTTGTAATAAAGATACATGCACCTGAGGCCTCGATCTACCTGCCGCCCTTGGAGCATAAGACTATCAGCATCGGAGAAGAGGCTCCTTGATTGGCACTCGAGGCTCAACTCGATCGAGGTGCTGATGGCTCTGAGTCTGCCTCGAACCAGATGCACCAGATGTGCCACTCAACTACGGGCAAAACGTCTTTAGGTGCCCTCCCGGACCACACTGGTAACAAGAGAGCGGTGGCCTCGCCTCGACTCGCTCGAGGACAAGTCAAGATAAAGTTGTTTCCCTTCTTCTCCCTCTCGCAGTAAGCGCCGACTTGTGACCCATCGACCACATTTGTAACAAGTGAAGTCTCCTTGTTTGCCTTTCCCGGAACCTGAGCTCGGTACTGGAAAGGTAGATCTAGAATATGCTCCCTGGGACTGCTGAGGGTTAGAACCCCTCTGCCTCTTATCGTCCCCCTGGCCTTCCTGACTCCTCTTGAAGCCCCTCATCCTTGCCTCCTCCGCCTCCATAATGGTCTCAAGATGGGTTGCAAGCACAAGGCCCAGACTCCTAGTCATGGATCTATCCACTTGAAACTAGAGTCTGGTCCTCAATTTCTTCTCAAACTCAAGACAACGGCATTCCTCAAACGCCATCAACTCAGGTGCAAACCTCGATAAACTGGTAAATTCGGCCACTGGTGTATTCAGCTGCTTGAGCCGGCAAAACTGATCTCTCAACTTCTCCTTAACAGTAGGAGGCAAAAACTTCTCCTGGAAGGCATCAACGAAAGCCTCCCAAGTCCCTCCTATACACCCTCACACGAACTTCCACCACTGACCCGCGTCTCTCTTTAACTGGAAGGACGCCAAGGTCACCTCGCCTCTCTTCGATGCCAAGTATCTCAAACGCTCGTCATCTATTCAAGCCACTCATTTGCCTTAAGTGGCTCTTTAGGATCCTCGTAAACTCATCCAGATTTGGACCGAAAAACTTCCTCTTCGTAAAGGACGGCCCTACCTCACCATGGGCCTAGACTTGATTCTCACCGAGAATGTCCATGGATTCCTCAATGCTCTCGCCATCTTGCGGGCTAAAGGCGCCCATGGCTCCGACCTACTAGCTCGGCCACATTGGATTGACCAACCCCTTTCTCGTGTCGGAATCTCATTCGCAGCATCTCTGCCTTTTAGGCCTACCACGCCTACCACCACGTCCTCGACCTGACATCCTAATAAAGGTAACAAGAATATTAGCACATTCACAAATGTACCGAAGCTATTTCACTCGTGTCCTAATACATGGACAATTGTAATTACTCCACGTAAGCATATAATCACATAAACACTTACAAATTTCATTTTCGGATAATGACAGTCCCGTGGCATTGCTAGAGTTCCAGTTAGAAATGGCAGTGATCAAGTGCCCTTCCAATAGGACTCCCAGAAACCCAAGGATCTAGTCAACATCCTAGAAACTAAATCCCATACTCATTTAGTCACATAAGCATATTATCAAATAAGCACATAGCATTACATTTAAGTCTCTAACAAGCAAGATAAACCCATTGTGGTACCAATCACTTCCCACGTACCCAAAGTATTCAAACCCGGTACGCTTTGATACCAAGTTGTAACGACCTCAAAAAAGAAACATATAAACCCAACATTCAAGACATCCATAACCATAAGAGAATAACACATGTTTCCATTTATCATAGTATTTAGTACAAAAGTATTACATGTTGACAACAAAAATAAATGCTCTACGGGCTTACAACTTTCCAAGTCAACACTTGGATTCATCAAAAGAGAGTTCTAACTCTAAACATATTAAGCCCTTGGCTTGAATTTACATGTAATACCAAAAATAACAAACAACCAAAAGAGTCTTCAACTCCCAAAACCTTCCAAGCTAAGACCTTGGAGGCGGCCTATCACCTGCACCTGAAAATGATGTCCCATATAGGGTGAGCCAACGCCTAGTAGAGATATGCTAAACAAAATATGAGCAATAACTAACACATTAGCATTTGATAAATGTTTAACTGATATAAACAAACGTACATCTCTTTCATAACCAATCCATATTCACAAATATATTTCAATCTTTTTTTCTGTTTCATTATCCAAACCAATTCATAGACATGGTTCTCTGTCCATCCAGACAGTTTATAATGGGACTACAACTCATATTAACAATACTTCGATCATAATCAATTTAAAATGAGACTACAACTCACATTATTAACATTTCCATGCTTTAATCAAAATGAGGCTACAACTCATAACATTAACACTTCAACACTTCAATTCATCTATGTTATGCAAATGTAATCAAGATTTCAGGAATTTCACCCAAGACACTCCGGCCAACTTAGTTATCATTGAAGTCCATCCCCTATCTCCTCCAAAACTAGTTTGAGAGTACATCCCCTATCTCATTCCAACAAGATACATATGCAATGTATTTAAACACTTAACATATACAATGATCAAGCAAGCACATATTCAATGTGTTATTCCATCCGTCATATTCAATGACATACTCAATTGATTAGTTTTAATTCACCTAATCATCATGCAGTATCTACCACAATCACGACTATCCTCCACTGATAGCCCAAAACAATTATTTCTAAACATGTAATAAATTCATCAAACAAATAAATTATCAATGTTCTCATAGGTGAATGATAAATCAATCCAACTACACCATTCAATCTCATAATTCCCCAATTTCATTATTTCCAAAACAATTTCATATTCCCATAATAAATTTCATTTATTACACAAATGACCCGATTAAACCCAACTACAGCATTTCCCCCATTTCTCAACATGACCCAAAGGTCCAAATATCATCAATAAACATTAATAACCTCATTTTAAGACCCATATACACAGGTATAGTTCAAAAGGAACAACACCCCTCTTTATACATTAAATCAAAATTCCCAAACTTCAACATTAAATCAAAATGACTACATGTTTATGTCAAAGGCCATAAATATGAGTAGTTATCCCTACCTCAAATTTCGGAGCTCAAAGGAGATGATGAAGAAACTCGAAAGTGCTCCAAACCCATAACTTTTCAGATCAAAACGAAGATCACGCCAAGCTCCACACTTTATACAGCGGGACTAGGGTAGAAGATCACTAGAACTAGATGTATTTGTAGAGAGAAGATGTATTATAGAGAGAGAAGCTCTCAAATGAGGGTTTTTTTGAAAGTTAGAGAGAGAGAGAGAAAACTGAAAAAGTGATCCAAAAAGCTTCTTCTTGGACTGATATACAATACATTCCACTCGAGGATGGGGCGCCCGCCGAAGGCCAAACACAACTCCGCCGAGTGTGGCGGCACTCGAGCGTTGAAAGCACACTTCCAGAAGTTCTGCAGACGAATGTCCCTGCTAGAGTGTAAAAGTGGAGGCTCGAGCGTCCGATGACCTATAGGAAAAGATACAGAAGGCTGAAGAATCCCGCTCGACCATCAAACTGCCCGCTCGAGCGGATGAGCAAATGCAAAAGGAGCAAATGCAAAAGGGCCCGTTCGAGCGTGGAGGCCAAAATCTAGGCATTAACTATTTGTTTCTAAACACAACCAACCTGTTTCAAACTTGCCCAACACAACACAAAACTCAAATACAAGGAGTTAAAGGACGGAAATGAGAATAAGAAAACAACACACATCCACGGAACCGAATCCGGAATACAATAAATAATGAGGGGAAAACTGGGATCGGTATAAGAACTGGGCAGTCCAAATATCATACAACTAAAAAAATTAGTTGAGCAAGAAGCCAATCATGGTCATCCATGAACTTCTGTTGAATGAACGCCATCTCTGCCTCAGACAGCTTTGAGTTTATAGTCCTTTTTGCTGGGTAAACACTCCTCTCAACCTTTGATGTTTCCAAAACTTCATGCTCATCCTTATATTCTTGCTGTGTCATTGAGTCTTTTCTATTTGATTGGTGTTCATATGGTTTTCCATCCCTTTGCGATGATACTGATGCAGTCCATTGTCGATAAGTTTCCGAGAACCCTTTATGTTGTCTATGAAGAGGCTGCTGAGGAGGCAGCCCATCAAGACCCATCAATCTGGTAATAACATTCGGTGGCTGTCCATCAACGTGTACTGTTACAAACAAACACTTAGCTATGTAAACACAGAAACTACACTTAGATATGTAAAAACAGAAACATAGAAACAAATTAAAACACAGAAACACAGAAACTCCACTTTTTTCCTTATGATCGTCCTTTCTTCTAAAAACCTTCCTGGGGTCTGGGAGTGAGTCTTGACCCATGAGCCTTGCGACTACTCTTGGGGTCTTGGCTTGGGTTTTGAAATTCTTTTTTGGGTTTTCGAAGGTGGTGGTGGTGGTAGGTATGTCGGTGGTGGGGTCGGATGGTTGGGTTGGGAGGCTGCCGATGCAGATAAGGCAACGGAGGATGCCGGAGAAACACTTGAACTTGGAATTCTGTGACTTGGCCATGTTTGAGAGAGAGAGAGAGAGTGTGTGTGGAAAGACAGAAAAAGGCAACGAAACTATAAAGGCTTGGTTTGGTACAATATAGAGGGAGGAGTGATCCGTGGAGTCATTTTACCAATTTGAATCTAATTTCCATTCTTATTTTAAGACTTATTAGGTAAAATATTTGTATAAAAAATTAAGATGAACAGATATTAATTGTTATATATTTAAATTAAATTATATTATAAAAAATAGATAATTATTTTTAAAATTATATTTGTCGTCTCTTTTTTTTGAAACAAATATGCTTTAAATATATAGCTACTAATATTCAATTATCTTAATTTTTTATATGAATATTTTAATTAAAGAGTTTTAAAAAATGAACAGTTCAAATCATCGGAATCGCTTCTAAAATAGACCTACTAAATCCAAACGTTCTCTCAAATTAAATAACAACTGAAAAAAAAAAGCCAATTCCCTTATGATACCATGACATGGCTTATGTGTTAATTATATGTACACCCAAAAAAAAAAAAAAAAGTTACAGATAAAACATTTTGAGTTATTTTTTTAGGTAGTTAAATAAATGGATAAATTATAAATACACATGCGAGATTTATTTAAAATATGAATTATTTCATGTGATTTTAAAAATTATATCATGTCCCTTGAAGTTTTTTACTTCATAATAAATGGTCATTTTACCAATAAATCATTTAGTCACATATTATTGATGTCAAGATATTTCAATAAATAATTCAACCAATTTTATTATTATATGGTAGAGCATTTAGAAATTTTATTTTTTTACGATGATTATTTCTTACTCATTAAGTTTTTAAAATTTATTTAATTATTTCCTTTCAAAATCAATATGAAATATTTTAAAATTCATATATTTTTATTCTAAAATAGTGAAATATTATAACTATGTCATTTTTTTTTATTTATAACAAAGCATAATTTTAATTATTAATTGTTAATACAACAATTTTAATTTATCTATACTATATGTTATAATAAAGGAGTATTTGGAACAAAACATTTAGAAAAATGGCTAGTGAGAACAAAGGAAATGATGTTAAATTAGTACCACGATATGATTCTATTAACACATCGAATAAACAAATCTACCAATTACCTGTAAGCGGGGTAATTTCCAAACTGCCCTCGTACTTTCTTTGGAGCTTGCACCCTCTAGCCAATCCAAGCGTGCACTCATACATGGGATGAAACAGATAAATAGTATGAAATAAACAAACAAAAACAACAGATCTTACTCTGCACTAATAATCATATGTTGTGGCAATGACCCTAACAACCTCTTCATCATAGCTGGATGTTCCAAGTTCTCATTGTCTAAACATTCCAAGACTTGCCCAAAAGTCCCTGCAATTATATTACCCTATGGATTTAATTCATCGAATGAATTAACAATGATGGGATTATGGAATGTCAATTTGAAAGTTTATGGAACCCAAAAAGTGAGTGTTTCATATACCAATGTCTAGAAGACTCATATTAATAACAAAAATAAATAATAAATAAAAAAAAAAAAGAAGGAAAGGAACAGATAAAGGGAGAAAGAAAGAAGCTGAAGGAAAAACTAACCTTCACCCATTTTACTCAGAATCCTGTTTGCAAGTACAAGTAAATAAACTACGTTATTGGTGAATAGATTACAAATCAAAGAAAAAACTGAGAACATGGATCCACAAATAATAGGACATATCTAAACCGAAGATCAATTAGTTTGTTATTTTCAAAATTTGTTTTTAGAAATGAGTTAGAGAACCATTTTCTAGGAAGCACCATAACACTATTTTTTGTTTTCTGTTTTGTGGTTTCCAGTTTGGAATAGTATTATGAACACACACTCCCAAAAAAACAAACACGAGTCCTCAAAATTTTCACAACTTTTAGAAAAAAATGTTTGAGAGCATTTTGGAATCTTAATTACATGATGTGTCCTTTTGAATCTTTTAAAAGCAGACTGGACTAGCCAGTTTGCATTGGGCCTGAACGCAGTTGGGATAAACTTGTAGCGTCATTTTGAAAGAAAAACCACCTTTTTCAATAGAAAAAAACACAAAAAACAAAATCAGACAGCCAATTTAACCCATGAAAACTCCTCATAAGTCAACAGAATCAAGTACCAAATATCATATAACTAAAAAATTAGTTGAGCAAGAAGCCAACCATGGTCACCATGAACTTCGCTGAATGAACGCCATCTCTGCCTCGAATGGCTTTGAGTTTATAGTCCTTTTCTGGGTAACTACTCCCTCATCCTTTGATGTTTCCAAAACTTCATACTCATCCTTACATTCTGTCGCCATTGAGTCTTTCCTATTTGATCGTTGTTCATACGGTTTTACAGAACGCACTCAAAATAATACGTATAAACCCAACATTTTTGACATGCATAGACATAAGAGAATAAAGCATATTTCCATTTAGCAGAGTATTCATTACAAAAGTATTACATGTTGACATCAAAAGTAAATGCCCTACGGACTTACAACTTTCCAACTCAACACTTGGGTACAACAAAAGAAGGGTTCCAACTCTTTATACAAAATAAGCCCTTGGCTTGAATTTACATATAACACCAAAAAGATAACAACAAAAAGATCTTCAGCCTCTAAGCCTCCCAAGCTACGTCCTTGGAGGTGACGTATCACCTGAACCTGAAAATGATGTCCCATATAGGGTGAGCCAAAGCCCAGTAGATATATACTAAACCAAGTATGAGAAATAACTAAAACATTAGCATTCGGTAGATGGTTAACACTTGTAAACCAACTTACAATACTTTTCAATTCAACAACAAATACATCCATAGTTCATTTCACCTTCCTTCACTTATACAATCTCGATTCATAAACATGGCTCAGTACCTGGCCAAACAATTAAATGAGACTACAACTCATATTAAAACACTTCCTTTATCCACAATTCAAATGAGACTACAACTCATATCAAAATATTTCAATACTTCAATTATCAACGTTATTCAAACGTAATTAAGATTTCGGGACTTTCACCCTGGACACTCCGGCCAACTTAGTTATCAATGAAGTCCATTCCCTATCTCCTCCCAAATAGGTTTGATAGTACATCCCCTATCTCCTCTCAAACAATATACATATACAATGTATTTAAACACTTATCATATACAATGATCAATCAATACACATATTCGATGTATTATTCCAACCATCATATTCAATGACATATTCCAGGTGATTAGTTTCAGTTTTCCCTAATCAACATACAGTGTCTACAACAATCAAGACTATCCTCCACCGATAGCCCAAAACAGTTATCTCTAAACAGATAATAAATTTATCAAGCAGATAAAATATCAACATTTTTATAGGTGAGTGATTAACTAATCCAACTACACCATTCAATCCCATAATGTCCAAATTTCATGATTTTCATCTCAATTTCACATTCTCATACTTTCTTAAATTAATTAAACAATTTAATTAATCACATTAAATTGGGACTTTTCCCCATTTTCCTAACTTTAGCCCTAAGGCTCATTTTTCACTCATATTTCATAAACAATCCCAAATTCAAGTCTCTTACACATATTTGACTCAAACATGGAAAACCCCTCTTTTATGAATCACAAATCAAACCCTAACCTTCCTAAAATTACCAAACAACACCATCTAATCAAAATGACTAAAATTTATGTCAAACATCATAAGATGGAGTAGGGTATCCCTACCTCAAGAGAAGAGACCCAAAGGAGAAGAGGAAGAAAACTCGAGATGCTCCAAATCTAAAGATTTTCGGATCAAAACGTAGCCCACACCAAGCTCTACACTTTATACAAAGGAACTAGGGTAGGAGACCACTAGAACTAGATGGATTTGTAGAGAGAAGGTGAATGCAGAGAGAGAAGCAGCCGGGGCTAGGGTTTGAGTAAAAAGGATGATGAAAAAGTGAAGTGTAACTTGCTGCTGCCAACTGATATATTCGAGGCTCGCTCGAGTTAAGAAGTGGTCGCTCAAGCGACCAGTCACAAAGAAACCCCGCTCGAGTGCACAAATCCTCGCTCGAGCCAACATGAAGCTTCAGTTCTGCAATCCAGAAGCACGCTCGTGCGCAGGAATGCTCGCTCGAGTGAAGAAACCCTAACCATACAGCTCGCTCACTCGAGTGAAGGAAAGCTCACTCGAGCTAAGAAATGCAACTTTTAGGTCCAGACTAGACACAGACGCAAGCTTGAGTGCAAGACTTCTCGCTCGAGCCAGCAGACACACCACCCAACTCTCACTCGAGCGAAGGAACCATGGCTCCAGCGAAGGAACTAAAACACAGAGCTCGCTCGAGCGAAGACACCAAAATCTGGGCAGCAACCATTTGTTTCAAAATACACCCAAGTTGTTACCAACTTGCCCAACACATCCTAAAACTCAATTATAAGGAATTAAAGGATGGAAATGCAACATATACAACAACAGACATCCACGGAACTGAATCGGAATACAACAACCAATGGAGAGAAAACCGGGATGGCTATAACCTCCCCCCTTAAAGAATTTCGTCCCCGAAATTAGATATAAGTTTCAAAATTGTGGTATTTCAAATCTCAACACTATTACATGTCAATATTCAACATCTTGACCCATTACCGGTCATCCGATCTCTTTTCAAGAGGCAATTCACAATGTTCAATGTGCATTAATAACATATTTTCTTTGAAATCCAACAAATTCCAATACCATATTCCACCATTTCATAACATATTCAACGTTAATGATATATTTACATTTCTACAACACATTCAACATATACAATGCTAAATTAACTTTCATTTTCAAAGCATATTCCATAATACTTCCATAAACCGAAACATATACAATGTTTTATAACTTAAGACATATTCAATATTCTTAAAGTTTATCAAGAAAACAAGATTCCCAATACAAGGTTATACATTAACAAACAAGTCCGGATATTTCTTACAGACTTCCAACTCGCGTTCTCAAGTGGCTTCCTCAACCTCGTGATGTTTCCACAAAACTTTTACCAAGGGCATCGTCTTGCCTCGCAAGACTTGATCCCGCCTATCCAAGACCCGCACCGGTCTCTCCTCATACGAGGCATCCTCATCTACCTCTAAGTTGGTCCAATCCAATATATGCGACGGATTCGGCTCATACTTCCAAAGCATACTAACATGAAACACGTCATGCACTCCGGACAACTACGGCGGCAAAGCTAAACGGTAGGCAACCTCGCCAATCCTTTCAAGGATCTCAAAAGGGCTAATAAACTGAAGGGACAACTTCCCACTCTTCCCAAACCTCATCAAACCCCGCCTAGGTGATATATTCAGACAGATATGATCACCCGCCTCAAATTCCAAAGGCCTCCTCCTACGGTCGGTATAACTCTTTTGGCAACTCTGGGCTGTAACAAGCCTCCTACGGATAAGCTCAACTTTCTCTGTCGTTTCCCTCACTAACTCTGGGCCCAACAAAGGTGCATCACCCACCTCGGCCCAACACACTGGAGACCTACTCGGTTGGCCATACAAGGCTTCAAACGGTGCCATACCAATACTCGATTGGAAACTGTTGTTGTAGGCAAACTCCACTAAGGGAAAGTGCGTCTCTCACGACCCACTAAAGTCAAGGACATAGCCTCAAAGCGTATCCTCAAGGATCTAAATAGTACGCTCGGACTGCCTGTCAGTTTGAGGATGATAAGCCGTGCTAAAGGTCAACCTAGTGCCCAAGGCACTCTGCAAACTCTGCCACAACCTAGCAGTAAAGCGCGGATCTCTATCTGAGACAATCGACACTGGGACCCCGTGTAACCTCACTATGTCTCGAACATACAAGTCGACAAGATGATCCACCGAATCTCTCATGCGCATAGGGATAAAATGCGCCGACTTAGTTAACCGGTCTACAACCACACAAATAGCATCACTACCCCATTGAGTCCTCAGAAGACCTACAACGAAGTCCATCGTGACATGCTCCCACTTCCACTCGGCTATAGGCAAGGGTTGTAACAAACCCGCTGGCCTCTGATGTTCGGCCTTCACTTGCTGACAAGTAAGGCAATACAAAAATAGCCACATCTTTCTTCATCTCCCTCCACCAAAACTGGCAGCTCAGATCACGATACATCTTCGTGCCTCCCGGATGCACCGTAAGGTGTGAATGATGGAACTCTCGGAGTACTTCCTCTCGGTAAGACTCCGGCACAAACAAACGGTCTCGGTACCTCACACTCAGGTCAGGATACACAGTCAAACCCTTCTCACCTTTTTCACAGGAGATCTTCTCCTGGAGGGATTCTACCTCAAGGTCACTCCTCTGTGCCTCTAACACTCGATTCACAAGTGTAGGCTGCGTAACTATAGAAAACAAGGCTGCAGACTCAACAGATTCACCCAGAAGCAAATCAAACTCGCCAAGTGCACCCAACATTTCCCATTCTCGGATGGCTATACAAGCTACATTACTAATGGATTTCCTACTAAAGGCATCGGCCACAACATTGGCCTTTCCTGGGTGATAATGCTACTCGAAGTCGTAATCCCCAATGAACTCCATCCACCTTCTCTGCCTCAAGTTCAAGTCTTTCTGTGTAAACAGGTACTTTAGACTCTTATGATCCGAAAACACCTCGAACCTCTCACCATAAAGGTAATGCCTCCAAATCTTCAAGGCAAAAATCGTAGCTGCTAACTCTAGGTCATCTGTAGGATAATTCCTCTCGTGTATTTTCAACTGCCGCGAGCCATAGGCTACCACTTTCCCCTCTTGCATCAACACATAACCCAAACCTTCTCGTCAAGCATCACAATACACTTCATAACCCAAGCCCCTCTCCGGAATAATCAAAATTGGAGCGGTAGTAAGTCTAACTTTAAGTTCCTGGAACGACTTTTCACAAGTCTCATTCCATACAAATTTGACCCCTTTCTGCATCAATCTAGTCCAAAGCAAAGCTAGCCTAGAGAAATCTTTCACAAATTGAAGGTAATAACCGGCCAATCCCAGAAAACTGCGGATCTCAAAAACACTCTTAGGCTATGCCCAATCTTGCACTGCCTCTATCTTGGATGTATCAACAAACTCCCCTTCCCCAGAGACTACATGGCCTAAGAACTTAACCTCTCTTCGCTAGAATTCACACTTCCCGAACTTGGCATACAACCTATGGGTTCTAAGCAACTCGAGCACCACTCTCAAGTGTTCCTCGTGCTCCTCCTCAGAAGGTGAATAAATCAAAATGTCGTCCACAAAGATGACCACAAAGAGATCTAGGAACTCCCGGAATATCCGGTTCATCAAGTCCATAAACACTGCCGGTGCATTGGTGAGCCCAAAAGGCATCACCAGAAACTCATAGTGGCCATAACGCGTACGGAACGCCGTCTTCGGAATATCCTCCTCCCTAACCCTCAACTAATGGTAACCAAATCTCAAGTCTATCTTGGAGAAACAACGGGATCCTTTCAACTGGTCAAACAGATCATCTATACGAGGCATAGGGTACTTGTTCTTAACCGTAGCCCGTTTCAATTTCCGGTAATCAATACAAAGTCTCAAGGCACCATCTTTCTTTTTAGCAAAGAGGGCCGGTGCTCCCCACGGCGAAGTACTAGGGCGGATAAAACCCTTATCTAGCAACTATTGGAGTTGAGTCTTCAACTCACCCAATTCGGCTGGGGCAAAATGATACAGTGCCATGGAAATCGGCACCGTGCTGGGCACTAAATCAATAGAAAACTCCACCTCTCGATGGGGTGGCAAACTAACAAGATCCTCGGGAAAGACGTCCGAGTACTCACAAACCAATCTGAGTAACTCAATTTGGATCTCATCACACTCACTACTCATAAAGCTAGCGAGAAGACCACTAAGCTCACTCCGTCCTTGCGGATCATACACTGGTGGCAAAACACTACCAACCTAATCCCCCAAGAAATGAAAACAATCCCCGCTCAAGGTACATACAATAACCCTCTGGTGGTAGCAATCAATAACAGCTCGGTATGACGATAACCAGTCCGTACCTAAAATCACAACAAAACCCGACATAGCCATAACTACAAAAGAAAATGGAAGCCGGTGGTCGGCGACCTCAATATCACAACCTCTACACCCTTGTTTCAAAATCAATTCACCCCCAACAGGTGATACACCACAAATAGGAGATGCCAAATGCGCCAACTCCAACCCCAAAACAGATGCAATTGCAGCAGATATAAAGGAATGGGATGCACCTCATATCAATCAACACACTAGCAATCAAGTTGCAAAACAAAAAGGTACCTTTCACAACAGATGCAGCCGGTATAAGATCCTGCGCGGTAACAGCATACATACACCCTGAAGGTCTCTGATCTACCTGGTCACCCCTCGGAGCAAAAGACTGCTGCACAGACTGAGACGATGAGGCTCCCTGATTGGCCCTTGAGGTCTAAACAGACTGAGCTGGCTAATAGCTCTGCCTCGACCCAGATGCACCAGATGTGCCACTCAACTGCGGGCAGAACCTCTTCAAGTGCCCCGCCTGACCAGACTGGTAACAAGAGAGCGGCTGGCCTTTGCCCCGACTCTGGCTCTGAGGACGAGCCGAAGAAGAAGTTGCTCTCTGTCCTCCTCTCCTTTGCGGGCAAGCTGGAGACTTGTGGCCTAGCTAGCCACATTTGTAACAAGTAAAGTCTCCCAGACTGCCTCTCCCAGAGCCTGAGCTCGGCACTGGAAAGGTAGACCTCGCAAATGCACCCTGGGCTTGCTAAGGGTTAGAACTCCTCTGCCTCCCACCATCCCCCTGGCCATCCTGACTCCTCTTGGAGCCGCTCATCCTCTCCTCCTCCTCCTCATGCATAATAATCTCAAGATGGGCCGCAGCATCCACAAGGCGCCCATACTCCTGAGTCGTGGACCCATCAACCCTAAGATTGAGCCCGGTCCTCAACTTCTTCTCAAATTCAAGACAACGGCGTTCCTCAGACACCGCTAGCTCAGGTGCAAACCTCGATAAACTGGTAAATGCGGCCTCAAACTCGGCCGCTGGTGTATTCAGCTGCTTAAGGTGACAGAATTGGTCCCTCAACTTCTCTCTAATAGTGGGAGGCAAAAACTTCTCCAGGAAGGCACCAACGAAAGCCTCCCAAGTCCCACCAATACGGCCCCGAACAAACTTCCACCACTGACCCACGTCTCCTTTCAACTGGAAGGATGCCAAGGTCACCCGCAAGCCTCTGTCTTCGATGCCTAGCATCTCAAACCTCTTCGTCGTCTACTCAAGCCACTCATCAAGCTTAAGTGGCTCTTTCAAATCCCCTAGAAACTCCTCCGGATTAGACCGGAAAAACTCCCTCTTCAAAAAGGATGGCCCTGCCTCAGTAACATGGGCCTTGTAGACACCTCATTTTTGACCGTCCTCAAGACTTGGACGTCACCGCTGGAACACTCGATGATTACTCATGTTCGTGTTTCGTTTTGAGTTCCTGGAGGCCTCGGCCACGCGCCTTGCCTCAGGACCTCTCAACTCGACTATTCTGTGTTCGGCTTTGCACCAAACACTTGTGTTTTTGTTTCTTAGGGTATAGAGTAGCTTGTTAGCTACCCCTGACACCCACCGGCCGTAGCTTGAGGCCACCGGCCATGTTTTGAGGCTACCGGCCATGGTTTCTTGATACCAATGGCCGGCTGGCACCTTATATGGTCGACCGGCACTTTATTTGGCCGGTGACCTCTTTTGCTGGCCGATATGACCCTTTTGCACCCTTCAGGCATGGTGCATGCCAGCTGTGCCAGCTGGAATGCACCAGCACTCTCCCCCGTGCATGATGTGGCTGTTTTGAGCCTTTGCACCCCTTTACCTTCTAGAAGGTTGAATCCTTTGGTCAAGCTTCTTGAGGAAGCTTGACCCTTTGTCATGGCTTCCTCAAGAAGCCTTGACCTTCTTGCCCCCTTTGCCTCTTTCTTATTTAGCTTCTTTGAGAAGCTTCAAGCTTTTGCATTGCCTATATAAGAACTTCTCCTCCTCCATTGTTAAGGGTTGTTGAGGTTGAACAAAAAACCAGAGCTTATACATATATGTCTGTTAGATACATCTTCTCTCTATATATTTCTCTCTCTCTCTCTCCTCTTTTGTGTGTGTTTTGGGGCCTAAAAAGTGTGTTTTGACCTTAGTTTTGCACTAAGACACACACCATCACACCTTGCTTCGACCTTGAGAGGCTTGGAGGGTTTGTTCTTGAGTTTTTGGACTGGTTTTGACCAAAATAAGGAGGCTGCACCTGCTGTTCATCAAGGGTTCTTCAAGGGTAACCTTTTTACATTAGATTCCCCAATCTTGCACTAGACTTTTGCCTATCTTTCTTATTGTTTTAGACTTTGTGTATAACTGGAAAAAGTCTTCTTTTTGCATGCTTAAGATGTTTCATTAAGGTCATTTTGGTGTTGGGGGTCGACCTCCCCCTCTTAGGCCTTATTTGGTCCCTTTTGTGCTTTCTTTGTTGAGCCTTGGTTGCTCTTGTGTATTGGCCTTCTCACCACTGAAATCCAGTGGATTTTTAGTGGTGAAGAAGGGGTTTTGAGGTCTTGCATAGGGGAGGGACACCCCTCTCCCTTTGTCTCTCTTTTGTTTACATTTTTGGCTCACAATTGTAGCATGCGTGAATAGTTGTCTTTGCTACCATTTCAGAGGTTTTTGGGTGTTTTTGGGTCATAACATACCTTTGTTTTTGGTCAGATTCATGGCCCTTCACATGTACAATGCACTTGCTTTGTAATTCTTCATTTTGCCTGGAAGTGTGCCATGTGTTTAGCCTAGTATACTCTCATGTTTTGGCCTAACTTTGTGAAGTACTTGGCTATGTTTTACCATGCTTAAGGTCTGTTGGGTGCTAATTTGGTAGTATTTGTTGTATTTTGTATGACCCCTTTGCATTCTAGCATATGGACATCGGGTGTGTGAGTCATTAATATGCATTGGCTAGGTTTTTTTTAGTGATTTGGAATCACTTCTTAGGTCATTTCAGTTCATGTTTCATACTCACATGATTATATTTTGTTGCATTTTCAATGTCTTGGATAGAGTGGTGGTCTTATGCCCTGTGTTTTGTCTTGATGTATGCCTCTTTGCTTGAATCATTTGGGATGCCATGTGTGTGGGTTTTGGGGCTCATTCTAACATGCCATGGCATTGATTTTTGTGGGTCTAATGTCCATGTTTGCCTTTTTTTTTGTATGCTTGAAAGTTGGCCTTTATGCCCTAGCCTTAGGCCTATTGGTTTGCATGCTTGTCTTGCATGTTAGCACCATTATTTTAGTACCTTTGGCCATTGTTTTAGGGTGTGGCTGAGGTTCCTCCATCCTAGTGTAAATCCATGCATCGTACATTTGTGTCTTGTAGTTAATGCATTATTACATGATTATCATTTTGCTTAGTTGTTTATCTATGGTAGCATTGTAACATTGTACTCCTAGCACATTGCATATTTGCATGATTGGTTGGTATTTGCATTTGGCATGCTTTGCTAGCTTGAGGCATTTTGCATAATGGAGTCATATTTGCATACATGCATTGCATTGTTTGGTTTGGGGTGTCAAACCAAACATGAGAATTGAGGTGCGTTCATACTCAAAGTGATGTAACGCCTGTCCTCGATTCTTAAGCGCCTTTGACGTCAATATGATAGGGTGTTAATACTCATCTCTTTTGTTGCATGCATTTTTACATTAAGTTGTAAACTTGGCTTATTAGGCCATCATGCATAATTGATGGTCCGAGAGTCAAGGGTCATGCTCCCTTGAGTCTATTGCATGATAGGGAGTGTGACCGTGCTTACATTTGCTTGAAAATTCCATGCCATGCACTGCTTGCTCTCTGTTGCTGTCAAAACTGATTTCTGTACGAAGTTTTGGCCGGCCGGCCATCTCCAGTGCCGACCGGCCAGCAATAAATGGCCGGTAGCTTCATCAGTGGCCGGTGGCCATTCCTCCCGGCCGGTGGTGTTCCACAGTGTGTATAGAATCTGTCCTGAGACTTGTGTAGTTTTAGAGGAGCTAGGCAGTGAAAACAGAGGTAGCAATGCTTTGGCAGCGAGTTTCTAGGTGAGACAAGTCAAGCATGCATCATCCACACATCCCGAGGTAGGGCTGCGGCCACCTTCTTTATGCATTTATTTCGTTAATTAATTAAGGGTCTGTAATAATTAATTAGCTAGGATAGTTGATTTATTATGTGGCCTATATATTCTTTTGTTCCCTCCAAGCGAGGGCAAATTATAATAAGTGTGGGTGCGTGTGTGCATGCCTTCTTGTAGACGTCCCCGAACGCCTCGAGAGGGTTAGGTCCCGTTCCGTTCGTATTGGGGTCACTACAGTTCGGACTCGATTGTCACGGTTCTTAATCTTGAACCAAAGAGTCCAACTCTGGCAAATCGTTTGAGAAAACAGATTTTTTTGAAAAGTAGTGCCAAATATGGACTGCTTTGCCAGATTACAGAATCGCCACCTAAATATTTTAAAATGGGAAATTTAGGAAACCCTAACTCGGTGCCGAAGGCCACATGTCCGTCATCACCAAAGTGGTCTTGGCTCGGGAGCTTGGGTACGATCGGGGAAGGTCAGCTATGAGCACCCCCTTTCGCCCGTCCAAGACCGCCTCTACTAACCGTGATATCCGCTTTTGAAAACATTACATGCTCTTATTCCAATTATTAGCCTAGAATTACTATGTTATGCCACAAGAAACAAGTATAGACTAGATTGCCTAATTTGGAAATAAACATTGCATATCCGCTCGCTTTTGAAAATGCTTTTGGAATTTGCTACTCGCAAGTAGGCTAAAACACGATTTCAACGAGTTTTCCAACTCAAGCAATCCAACCTCCACCCACAGCACTCAAACGTTTTATCTCATATAAGCACTTAGCCGCATGGTAAGCATACTGTCATGTTAACATCCACACGCATGCGATATGCTAAAGCATAAATACTTACATCGTACTCCGTGCCAAAACAATAAACTAGTTACCAAACATGCATGCCCTAGTTCATGTTAGAGTGACTAATGCATCGCATACAACATGTAATTAGGATAGGCTCGGCTAACCCTAAAAATGACATGTGAAATGCAATCATTTGATGCACGTATTCAAGTTAGATTTGAAAATACAATGCGGTTTGTATGATGTACCGAGCCCGGTGCATGTAAACAAATGCATGGATGCACGCATACATTGCATAAGGTATGCTAAAATAAACGTGCCCTAATCTACCATCATAAACGGGTAAATAAAAGGGAGAAAGAAATGGGGGTTGGAAGACATACACACCACTCACCCACACTTATTACAATTATGCCCTCACACAGAGGGACCAAAAGAATATACAAATAATTAACCACGCAAGCTAATTAAATATTACAAATTAATTAAATTAACAAAATAATTAATCTAAGAAAAACAGTAAACCGCCTCGGGGCAAGGGCTCAATGCACACGCGCTCGGATTCCGCTCGGAATTGCACTGCCATGCCTAGCTTGCCTCTGTTTTCCCTGCTTTGCACCTCAGAAGACTGCCAAAGCCTCAGAACTACTTCCTTGGATGCTGGGGATCACCACCGGCTAAACAGAACATCCACCGGCTGCTATCTGTGGCCATCGGCACAAAATATACCCATCGGCTGTTGATTGACTGCCGGTCGGCACTAAACACTGCCGTAGGCACTAAATGTTCTGAGAACCCGCAACTCACAAAGAATAGAGGACAACAACTTGCATGGCAATGCAATTCAAGCAATTTATGCATCAAACACATTCCTTATCATGTTGATGACTCAAAGGAAGATGTGCCTCGGTTCTCGGACCACCAATCACGCATTTCCATGCATGATGGCCCAAAGAAGCAAGTGTGCAACTTTAATTTCAAATGTATGCAATGCAAACAAGCACATAAGGGTGCTAAACCTCTATCACACACACTTCAAGAGGCCAAGCATGCACAATGCAATGCAATGAAGTCCTAAGCATGTCGTCTATATGCAATATGGGCAATGCAATATACTTATGCAAACATACAAGTGAACATGCAAGATAAGCATGCAAACCAATTGAAGGATGGACTTAAACATGAATTGGGCAACTCTAAAAAGGCTCAAAACAGTGGCCAAATGCTATAGAAGTGAAGACTAAGATACATGCGATACATGTACACATGTAAGCATACATAATCCAACACTTAGGCATAAACAAGACAACATTCAAGCACACTTGAAATGAGTTAAACATGGACAATTAGCATGCATAGAAAGCTCTGAAAATTATGCGAAATATGATGCTAAACCAAGCAACAAAGTAGGCTAAGCATGCAACAAGTGGCCCAAGTACTTAAGGCAAACCAATGAGGCATTGAACCACACATATTACAACCACACATGGTAACACTTAACCAATTAAAACAGAGTTTTAACACATAAAACTAAGCCCAAAAGACTGCTTAGATGACATCTAAATGGCATGAATCCAAAGGCATGCGCAAATGCTAAAACATGAGGCATACAACACATGCTTTTAAAGCATTAAAGAGGCAACTAAGGCAAGCATACAAGCACACTAAAGGGACTGAAATGACATGCTAGATGGTTCCAAACCATCAAAAATAATGCAAGCAAGTCGTGCCACACACTCATGCTCTTAAGGCCAACAAGCCAAATACAAAGAGGCTACAAGATACATGCTAAGATTGACCAAAACGACTTAGGACAGACCTAAAGCATGGCAAAATAAGCATATACGCTTCATGGATCTAGGCCTAAAGCATGCTCAAACTAGGGCTAACAACCTAGGCATGTTAAGGGACCAAAGAGGCATTACAAAGCAACCATGCAAAACATGCAAGGAGTACTAAAACCAACACTTAGCAATGTCATATTAGGGCATAATAAACATAAAATGCAGCCAAGACATGCTCTTCAAACATTCGAAACTAAGCTCCCTTAAGAGGCCAAATCTTGCCCTTTTCAAGGACAACAAGGAGAGGGGGGCCCCCCCTCCTTCTTGGGACTTTAAGGCATCATCTACACCACTGAAATCCCTCAAGATTTCAGTGGTGAAGAGACCCAAACACCAAAATCCCGGAGCTCCCACAAAATAGCACAAAATGAGGCCTTTTCAAGGCCTAAGGGTGGTCAAACCTCCCCAAACCACAAAGTACCCTTAATAAACTATCAAGAGGACTAAAAAACAGAACTTTTTTGTATTAAACACTAAGCACAAAAACAGTTCAAAGATAGGTAAAAATAGAGTGCAAGAATGGGGGAAATAAAGCAAGTTTCTCACCCTTGTTGACCTTCTTCACCAAAGATGATGTTGTTGCTTCCTTAATCTCTAATCCAGCCAAAAACTCTAAGAACAACCTCTTGGAACCTCAGTAACCAAGAGAAGGTGAAACACTAGGTGTTGATGTGCAATAGTAAGACACAAACACCTAGTGTACAAACAAGAGAGCAAAAGAGAGATAGAATAGATATAGAATTCAAATCCTAAAACCAGAGCTTCTTCTCTGTCTTTTCTCTCCAAAAATGTCTAAGTTTGCCAACCCTTGAGCCAAGAGGAGGAAGCCTTCTCTTATAGACAACAAAGCTTACAAGCTAAGTCAATCCAAGGCTCATCCCTCCATACACGTGTATGGAGGGGAAACAAATGCAAGACAGCTGCCTCAAAATATCTCATAAAGCAACTACACAGTAGTCGGCAGGGCAAAATTGTCATTTTGACAAAATTGACTGCCGACCGGCACAAAAGAGTGTCGACCGGCACAATATAGTGCCGATGGCAACAAAAACCAGCCGGTGGTGTGTGGGGATGCCTCGAAAGGCATTCCCTGCCCCTCCAAGGCAAAACACAAGTGTTTGGTGCACAACCAGACACAGAACGGTCAAGTTTGGAGATCCTGAGGCAAGGTGCGCAGCCGAGAACTCCGGGAACTCCAAACGAACACAAACATGGATAATCACCGGGTGTTCAAACGGTGACGTCCAAGTCTTGAGGACGGTCAAAAATGGGGTGTCTACACTTCCAACCCCCACTTCTTTCTCCCTTTTACTTACCTACTTTTGATGGTTAGTATTAGGTCATGTTTAATTTAGCATACCTTATGCTATGCATGCGTGCATCCATTCATTTGTTTTACATGCACCGAGCTCGGCACATCATGCTAACTGCACTTGTATTTCAATTCTAAGTTGAGTACTTGTTAGTTGCAGCATTTCACATGCCATCTTTAGGATAGCCGAGCCTATTATAGTTGCATTTTGCATGTGTCGCATTAGCCACCTTAACATGAACTAGGATCATGCATACGATTACTAACTAGTTTCTGTTTTGGCTTGGAGTACTAGGTAAGCTTTTATGCTTTAGCATACCGCATGTGTGTGAGTGTTGCCATGACAACATGCTTACCACGTGGCTATATGCTTATGTGATAAACTGCCTGAATGCCTGTGGGTGAAGGTTGGATTACTTGAATTGGGATAATTCATTGAAATCCGTATTTTAGCCTACTTGCGAGTAGCAAATTTCAAAACATTTCCAAACAAATGGATATGCAATGCTTTGTTCCAAATTAGGCGATCTAGTCTATACTTGTTTTGTTGTGCGCATCACATGGTAATTCTAGCTAATTAATCGGAATAAGAACACATAACGTTTTCAAAATTGGATATCATGGTTAGTAGAGGCCGATCTTCGAATCGGGCGAGAGGGGGTGCTCATAGCTGACCTTCCCCAATCGTACCCAAGTTCCTGAGCCGAGGCAACTTTGGTGATGACGGACACGGCCTGAGGCAACGAGTCAGGGTTTCCTAAATTTTCCCAAAATAAAATATTTAGGTGGCGACACTGTATCTGGCAAAGCAGTCCATGTTTGGCACATCTTTACAAAAATCTGTTTTCCAAAACAATTTGCCGGATTTGGACTCTTTGGTTCAGATTTAGAACCGTAACTAAAACGAGTCCGAACTGTGGTAGCATAAGTCCCTCGAGGCGCGTCCACAGGCCTGGACTTGATTCTCAGTTCTGAGAATGTCCATGGATTCCCTCAATGCTCCTGCCATCTTGCGGGCTAAGGCGCCCATAGCCTGCTGGCCTGCTGACCTATTGGCTCAGCCAAATTGGCCTGACCAACACCCTATTACTGCGGTGGAATCTCATCCGGTATAGGCATCTCATGCCTCCTAGGCCTACCTCGCCTACCATCACGTCCTCGTCCTGACATCCTAATAAAGGTAACGAAAACATTAGCAGATTCACAAATGTGCCGAAGCTATCTCACTCGCGTCCTAAAGCATTGGACAACAATAATTCATTCCACGTAAGCACATAATCACATCAGTAATTACGAATTTCATTTTTGGATAATGACAGTCCCGTGGCATTGTTAGAGTTCCGATTAGAAACATCATTGATCAAGTGCTTTTGCAACAGGACTCCCAGAAATCTAAGGATCCAATCAACATCCTAGAAATTAAGTTCCATACCCAAATAGTCACATAAGTATGTTATCAAATAAACACATAACGTCATACATAAGTCTCTAACAAGCGAGACAAACCCAATGTGGTACTAACCACTTCCCACGTATCCAAAATATTCAAACCCGATACGCTCTGATACCAAGTTGTAACACCCTCGAAATAATACGTATAAACCTAACATTTTTGACATGCATAGACATAAGAGAATAAAGCATATTTCCATTTATCAGAGTATTCATTACAAAAGTACATGTTGACATCAAAAGTAAATGCCCTACGGGCTTACTACTTTCCAAGTCAACACTTGGGTACAACAAAAGAAGAGTTCTAATTCTTTATACAAAATAAGCCCTTGGCTTGAATTTACATGTAACACCAAAAAGATAACAACAAAAAGATCTTCAGCCTCTAAGCCTCCCAAGCTACGTCCTTGGAGGTGGCATATCACCTGAACCTGAAAATAATGTCTCATCTAGGGTGAGCCAAAGCCAAGTAGAGATATACTAAACCAAGTATGAGAAATAACTAAAACATTAGCATTCGGTAGATGGTTAACACTTGTAAACCAACTTATAATACTTTTCAATTCAACAACAAATACATCCATAGTTCATTTCACTTTCCTTCACTTATACAATCTCGATTCATAAACATGGCTCAGAACCTGGCCAAACAATTAAATGAGACTACAACTCATATTAAAACACTTCCTTTATCCACAATTCAAATAAGACTACAACTCATATCAAAATATTTCAACACTTCAATTATCAACGTTATTCAAACGTAATTAAGATTTCGGGACTTTCATCCTGGACACTCCGGCCAACTTAGTTATTAATGGAGTCCATTCCCTATCTCCTCCCAAATAGGTTTGAGAGTACATCCCCTATCTCCTCTCAAACCTTGGAGTACATCCCCTATCTCCTCCCAAACAATATACATATACAATGTATTTAAACACTTATCACATATAATGATCAATCAATACACATATTCGATGTATTATTCCAACCGTCATATTCAATGACATATTCCAAGTGATTAGTTTCAGTTTTCCCTAATCAACATACAGTGTCTACAACACTCAAGACTATCCTCCACCGATAGCCCAAAACAGTTATCTCTAAATAGATAATAAATTTATCAAGCAGATAAAATATTAACATTTTCATAGGTGAGTGATTAACTAATCCACCTACACCATTCAATCCCACAACTCCCCAATTTCATGAATTTCAACTCAATTACATAATTCACCAAATTAATTGTTCAAATTAATTATTCAACATAATTAGGGCATTAACCCCCTTTTTCAAATATCAACCCTAATGTTCAATTTCATCAATTTAACAACAATAATTCCATTTTCCAAGGTCTCATATACACATAGAGTTTAACATTTTTAAAACCCCCTTTTTATAACCTCAAATCAAACCCTAACTATCCCAAAATTAACAAATAACACCATCTAATAAAAAATGACTAAAATTTATGTCAAAACTCATAAGATGGAGTAGGGTATCCCTATCGCAAGAGAAGAGACCCAAAGGAGAAGATGAAGAAAACTCGAGATGCTCCAAATCCAAAGATTTTAGAATCAAAACGTAGCCCACACCAAGCTCTGCGCTTTATACAAATGGACTAGGGTAGGAGACCACTAGAACTAGATGGATTTGTAGAGAGGTGTGTAGAGAGAGAAGAGTAGCTGGATCTAGGGTTTGTGTAAAAGAGATGGTGGAAAAATGAAGAAGAAACTACTGCTGTGAACTGATATATTCGAGGCTTGCTCGAGCGAAGGATTGGTCGCTCGAGTGACCAGACACAAACAAGCCTCGCTCGAGTACAGGAAGCCTCACTTGAGCCAACAAAACGAAGCTTCAGGTCTACAATCCAGAAGCACGCTCGAGTGAAGAAAAGCTCGCTTGAGCGAAGAAACCCAAAACATTCAGCTCGCTCGCTCGAGCGAAGGAAAGCTCGCTTGAGCCAAGAAATGCAACCTTTAGGTCCAAACTAGACGCAGACGCAAGCTCGAGCGGAAGACTGCTCGCTCGAGCCAACAGACACACCACTCAACTCTCGCTCGAGTGAAGAAAACCTGGCTCGAGCAAAGGAACTAGAACATAGAGCTCGCTCGAGCGACAAAAGCCTCGCTCGAGCGAAGACACCAAAAACTAGGCAGCAACCATTTGTTTCAAAACACACCCAACCTGTTACAAACCTGCCCAACACATCCTAAAACTCAAATACAAAGAATTAAAGGACGGAAATGAAACATATACAGCAACAGACATCCTCGGAACCAAGTCCGGAATACAACAACCAACGGAGAGAAAATCAGGATCGCTATAACCTCCCCCCCTTAAAGAATTTCGTCCCCGAAATTAGATATGAGTTTCAAAATTGTGGTTTTTCAATTCTCAATAATATTACAAGTCAATATTCAACATCCTGACCCATTACCGGTCATCCCATTTCTTTTCAAGAGGCAATTCACAATATAATCAATGTGCATTTACAGCATGCTTTTCTTTGAAATCCAACAAATTCCAATACCATATTTCACCATTTTCATAACATATTCAACGTTATGATATATTTGCATTTCTACAACACATTCAACAAATACAATGCTAAATTAACTTCCATTTTCAAGGCATATTCCATAATACTTCCATAAATCGAAACATATACAATGTTTTACAACTTAAGACATATTCAGTGTTCTTAAAGTTTATCAACACAACAAAATATTCAACATATGCTCAAACATCCACAAATAAATCCGGATACTTCTCTCGGACCTCCAATTCACGTTCCCACGTGGCTTCCTCCACCTCGTGATGTTTCCACAAAACTTTTACCAAGGGTATCGTCTTGCCTCGCAAGACTTGTTCTCGTCTATCCAAGACCCTCACCGGTCTCTCCTCATACTAGGCATTCTCATCAACCTCTAAGTCGGTCCAATCCAATACATGTGACGGATCCGGCTCATACTTCCGAAGCATACTAACATGAAACACGTCATGCACTCCGGACAACTGCGGTGGCAAAGCTAAACGGTAGGCAACCTCGCCAATCCTTTCAAGGATCTCGAAAGGGCCAATAAAACGAGGGGACAACTTCTCACTCTTCCCAAACCTCATCAAACCCCGCTTAGGTGATATTTTTCAGAAAGACATGATCACCGGCCTCAAATGCCAAAAGCCTCCTCCTATGGTCAGCATAACTCTTTTGGCGACTCTGGGATGTAACAAGCCTCCTACGGATAAGCTCAACTTTCTCTGTCGTTTCCCTCACCAACTCCGGGCCCAACAAAGGTGCATCACCCACCTCGGCCTAACACACTGGAGACCTATACGGTCGGCCATACAAGGCCTCAAACGGTGCCATACCATTACTCTATTGGAAACTGTTGTTGTAGGAAAACTGCACTAAGGGCAAGTGCCTCTCCCACGACCCACTAAACTCAAGGACATAGCCTCGAAGCATATCCTCAAGGATCTGAATAGTATGCTCGGACTGCCAGTCAGTCTGAGGGATGATAAGCCGTGCTAAAGGTCAACCTAGTGCCCAAGGCACTCTGTAAACTCTGCCACAACCTAGCAGTAAAGCGTGGATCTCTATCTGAGACAATCGACACTGGAACCCCGTGCAATCTCACTATGTCCCGAATATACAAGTTGGCAAGATGATCTACCAAATCTCTCACGCACATAGAAATAAAGTGCGCCGACTTAGTCAACTGGTCCATGACCACCCAAATAGCATCAGTACCCCACTGAGTCCTCGGAAGACCTACAACGAAGTCCATCGTGACATGCTCCCACTTCCACTCGGCTATAGGCAAGGGTTGTAACAAACCCGCTGGCCTCTGATGTTCGGCCTTCACTTGCTGACAAGTAAGGCACTTAGATACAAAAATAGCCACATCTTTCTTCATCCCCCTCCACCAAAACTGGCGGCTCAGATCACGATACATCTTCGTGCCTCCCGGATGCACCGCAAGGCGTGAATGATGGAACTCTTGAAGTACTTCCTCTCGGCAAGACTCTGGTACAAACAAACGGTCTCGGTACCTCACACTCAGGTCAGGATACACAGTCAAACCCTTCTTAACCTTCCCATCGGAGATCTTCTCCGGGAGGAATTCTACCTCAATATCACTTCCCTGTGTCTCCAACACCCGATTCACAAGTGTAGGTTGCGCAACTTCCGAAAACAAGGCTGCAGACTCAACAGATTCACCAGGAGCAAATCAAACTCGCCAAGTGCACCCAACATTTTCCACTCCCGAATGGCTATACAAGCTACATCACTAATGGATTTTCTACTAAGGGCATCGGCGACAACATTGGCCTTTCCCGGGTGGTAATGCAACTCGAAGTCGTAATCCTCAATAAACTCCATCCACCTCCTCTGCCTCAAGTTCAAGTCTTTCTATGTAAACAGATATTTCAGACTCTTATGATCCGAGAACACCTCGAACCTCTCACCATACAGGTAGCGCCTCCAAATCTTGATGGCAAAAATCACAATTGCTAACTCTAGGCCATGTATAGGATAATTTCTCTCATGTGTTTTCAACTGCCACGAGCCATAGGCTACCACTTTCCCCTCTTGCATCAACACACAACCCAAACCCTCTCGTGAAGCATCACAATACACTGCATAACCCAAACTCCTCTTCGGAATAATCAAAACTGGAGCGGTAGTAAGTCTAACTTTAAGTTCTTGGAACGACTTTTCACAAGTTTCACTCCATACAAATTAGACCCATTTCCTCATCAATCTAGTCAAAGGTGAAGCTAGCCTGGAGAAATCTTTCACAAAACGATGGTAATAACCGGCCAATCCCGTAAAATCATGGATCTCAAACACTCTTAGGTCAGGCCCAATCTTGCACTGCCTCTATCTTGGATGTATCAACAGACACCCCTTCCCCGGAGACTACATGGCCTAAGAACTTAACCTCTCTTAGCCTGAACTCACACTTCCCAAACTTGGCATACAGCCTATGGGTTCTAAGCAACTCGAGCACCACTCTCAAGTGTTCCTCGTGCTCCTCCTCGGAAGGTGAATAAATTAGAATGTCGTCCACAAAGACGACCACAAAGCGATCTAGAAACTCTCAAAATATCCGGTTCATCAAGTCTATAAACACTGCCGGTGCATTGGTGAGCCCAAAAGGCATCACCAGAAACTCATAGTGGCCATACCGCGTACGGAATGCCGTGTTAGGAATATCCTCCTTCCTGACCCTCAACTGATGGTAACCCGATCTCAAGTCTATCTTAGAGAAACAACGGGACCCTTTCAACTGGTCAAACAGATCATCTATACGAGGCGTAGGGTACTTGTTCTTAACCGTAGCCCGATTCAATTTCCGATAATCAATACAAAGTCTCAAGGCACCATCTTTCTTTTTAGCAAAGAGGGTCGGTGCTCCCCACGGCGAAGTACTAGGGCGGATGAAGCCCTTATCTAGCAACTCTTGGAGTTGAATCTTCAACTCACTCAATTCGGCTGGGGCAAAACGATACGGTGCCATGGAAATCGGCGCCGTACCGGGCACTAAATCAATAAAAAAACTCCACCTCTCGACGGGGTGGCAAACTAACAGGATCCTCAAGAAAGACGTTCAAGTACTCACAAACCACTCTGGGTAACTCAATCTAGATCTGATCACACTCACTACTCATAAAGCTAGAGAGAAGACTACTAAGCTCACTCCGCCCTCGCGGATCATACACTGGTGGTAAAACACTACCAACCCGATCCCCCTAGAAATGAAAACAATCCCCGCCTCAAGGTACATACAGTAACCCTCTGGTAGTAGCAATCAATAACAGCCCAGTATGACGATAACCAGTCCATACCCAAAATCACATCAAAACCTGACATAGCCATAACTACGAAACAAAATGGAAGCCGGCGGTCGGCGACCTCAATATGACAACCTCTACACCCTTGCTTCAAAATCAATTCACCCCCAACAGGTGATACAACACAAATAGAAGATGCCAACTGCGCCAACTCCAACCCCAAAATAGATGCAAATGCAGCAGATATAAAAGAATGAGATACACTCGTATCAATTAACACACTAGCAACCGAGTTGCAAAACAAAAAGGTACCTCTCACAACAGATGGAGTCGGTACAAGATCCTATGCGGTAACAGCATAAACACGCCCTGAAGGTCTCTAATCTACCTGCTCACCCCTCGGAGCAAAAGACTGCTGCAAAGACTGAGACGATGAGGCTCCTTGATTGGCCCTCGAGGCCTGAACAGACTGAGCTGGCTGATAACTCTGCTTTGACCCAAATGCACTAAATGTGCTACTCAACTGTGGGCAGAACTTCTTCAGGTGCTTCGCCCGACCACACTGGTAATAAAAGAGCGGCTGGCCTCTGCCCCGACTCTAGCTCTGAGGACGAGCTGAAGGTGAAACTGCTCTCTATCCTTCTCCCCTCTGTGGGCAAGTTGGAGACTTGTGGCCCAGTTGGCCATATTTGTAACAAGTAAAGTCTCCTTGATTGCCTCTCCCAGAGTTTGAACTCGGCACTGGAAAGGTAGATCTCGCAAACACACCCTGGGACTGCTGAGGGTTAGAACCCCTCTGCCTCCTACCGTCTCCCTGGCCATCCTGACTCCTTTTAGAGCCCCTCATCCTCTCCTCCTCCTCAAGCATAATAATCTCAAGATGAGCCGCAGCATCCACAAGGCGTCCATACTCCCTAGTCATGGACCCAACAACCCTAAGGTTAAGCCCAGTCTTTCACTTCTTCTCAAATTCAAGACGACGGCGTTCCTCAGACGCCACTAGCTTAGGTGCAAATCTAGATAAACTGGTAAATGCGGCCTCAAACTTGGCCACTGGTGTGTTCAGCTACTTGAGTTGACAGAATTGATCCCTCAACTTCTCCCTAACAGCGGGAGGCAAAAACTTCTCCTGGAAGGCATCAACGAAAGCCTCCCAAGCCCCACCAATATGACCCCGAACAAACTTCCACCACTGACCTGCATCTCTCTTCAGCTGGAAGGACACCAAGGTCACCCACAAACCTCCGTCTTCGATGCCTAGCATCTCAAACGTCTTCGTCATCTGCTCAAGCCACTCATCAGCCTTAAGTGGCTCTTTTGGATCCCCTAGAAACTCCTTTGGATTAGACCGGAAAAACTCCCTCTTCAAAAAGGACGGCCCTGCCTCAGTAACATGGGCTAGAACTTGATTCTCAACTCTAAGAATGTCTATGGATTCCCTTAATGCTCCTTCCATCTCGCGGGCTAAGGGGCCCATGGCCTGCTGACCTACTGGCTCAACCACATTGGCCTGACCAACAACCTCCTACTGCACCGGAATCACATCCGGTATAGGCATCTCCTGCCTCCTAGGCCTACCACGCCTACCACCATGTCCTCGTCCTGACATCCTAATAAAGGCAACAAAGACATTAGCACATTCACAAATGTGCCGAAGCTATTTCACTCGCGTCCTAATGCATTGGATAACTGTAATTCATTCCACGTAAGCACATAATCACATAAGTAATTACGAATTTCATTTCCGGATAATGACAGTCCCGTGGCGTTGTTAGAGTTCCGGTTAGAAACAGCATTGATCAAGTGCTTTTCCAACAGGACTCCCAGAAACCCAAGGATCCAATCAACATCCTAGAAACTAAGTTCCATACCCAAATAGTCACATAAGCATGTTATCAAATAAACACATAACATCATACATAAGTCTCTAACAAGCGAGACAAACCCATCGTGGTCCTAACCACTTCCCATGTACCCGAAGTATTCAAACCCAGTACGCTCTGATACCAAGTTGTAATGCCCTCAAAATAAACCCATAGATCACATATTCGTGATACAAGAAAGCGATATCATATTCCATACATCAGAGTATTCTTACAAAAGATATTACATGTTGACAACAAAAGTAAATGCCTGTAGACACCCCATTTTTGACCGTCCTCAAGACTTGGACGTCACCGCTTGAACACTCGGTGATCATCCATGTTTGTGTTCGTCTTGAGTTACCGGAGGTCTCGGCTACGTGCCTTGCCTCAGGATCTCTCGACTCGACTGTTTCGTGTCTGATTTTGCACCAAACACTTGTGCTTTACCTTGGAGGGGTAGGGAGTGGCTTGTGGGCCATCCCCACACTCCACCAGCCATGGCTTGAGGCCACCGGCTGTGTTTTGTTGCCACCGGCCAAATGTTTGGCCAGTCGGCTATCTTTCTTTGGTTAATTGCATTTTTGGCCGGCCGACTACTGTGCATCTGCATTTGCAGATATTTTTGTGCAGCTGGCATACACTGTCACCCCTTCCATACACATGTATGGAGGGATTTCCCTCTTGTTAGCTTCCTTTGGAAGCTTTACAAGACTAATTGTCTATAAAAGAGAGGCTCTTCTCTCTTGTTTGGAGGTTAGGCATTTTAGACAACATTTTTAGAGCTTGAGTTTTAGGGTTAGGGTTTACATATATCCTTTATCCTTATATCTCTCTCTTTCTTGTGTTTAGTGTGTGTTTAGTCCCATTTTTGTGCACAAACACCCACCATCACACCTTTTCTTAGGATTTGAGGCCCTTGAGGGTTGTTTTGAAGTTTTGGAGCTGGTTCTGAGCTTGGAAAGGCAGTTGGACCACCATTTGTGAAGGAGGTCTTCAAGGGTAATAAACTTGCACTTTTTCCCCCATTTTTGAAAAGCTTTTTAGCCTATCTTGCATCTGTTTTTGAGCTTAGCATATAACATAGAAAAGTCTTGTTTTTGTCTGCTCTAAATAGTTTGTTAAGGGTGTTTTAATCTTTGGGGTTGTTTGACCCCTCTTAAGGCTTGTTTGGCCTTTGTTTTGTGCCATTTTGGTTGAACTCCGGGACCATTGTGTTTGGGCCTCCTCACCACTAAAATCTCGAGGGATTTCAGAGGTGAGGATGGTGCCTTGAGGTCCTAAGAAGGAGAGGGCCACCCCCTCTCCTTGTTGTCCTTGAAAAGGGCCATTTTTGCCTCTTAAAAGAGCATCTAGTTTAGGCTCATGTTGACCATGCCTTGATTGAAATTTATGCTTATTTTTCCATGAAATAGCTTTGTGTTTAGTTGGTTTTGGTACACCATGCTTGCTTAGCATACATGCCTTGTAATGCCATGAGTTGCCCCAATACATGCATAGCATTTAGACTACCATGTTCATGTATTTTGGCCAAGCTTTGTGAAGCTTATATGCATGTTTTAGTGTGCTTGAGGATTGTTTTTGGTTTTTTGGGTCATCCATGCTTTGCTTTGTATAGCCACCATGTAATCCCTCTTGTATACCTTAAGCATTGGCCTCTCTAGCATGCCATCCTTGCATTGTTTCAGTGGTCTGGAACAACTTGGCATGTCATTTCAGACCTCATAATGTGCCTATATGCTTGCATTTGATGCCCCTTTAATGTGTTTAAAGGTTGTTGCCTTATGCTCCATGAATGTGCTTCTTTGTATGCTTGCATATTTAGACCACTTAGATGCCATCTAGATGCATCCTTAGCTTTGTTTAGGTCTGCATTGGGCCTGTTTTAAGTCCCCTTAGCCTTGTGAGGCTTGGTTGACTTAACCTTGGTTTAAGCCTCCTTGGCTTGCCTTAAGTACTTGGACCATTATTGCATGCTTTGCTTGTTTTGATTAGTTGGTTTGGCACCTCTCTTTCATGCAATTTCAGAGCTTATAATGCATGCCATATATCCATGTTTAGCCTCTTTTAAGTGTGCTTAGAAGTTGCTTTTTGTGCCTAAGTGATGGACCATGTTTGCATACATGTTTGTATGTGTAATTGTCCCTCATTTCCATAGCATTGGCCACTGTTTTGGACCTAGTTTAGGGCTGCCCAATTAGTGTAAGTCCCTCCCTTAGCATGTGTTGCATGTTTGGCCTATCGTGTGTTATGGCATGTTTAAGTGACTTCGCATTTGGCATGCATTTCTCTTAGTTAAATTGCCTAACATGTTGCATGTTTTGCATACTTGCATGCTTGAGTAACTAGCATATTTGCATACTTGTGTACCTTGAGTTGTATGCCTAACATCATTGCTTGTTTGTATTGCCATGATGGATACTTAGCTTCTATGCCTAAGTTGCATTGCATTACCATGCATGCTTGGCCTCTTGAATTGCTTGTGATAGAGGTTGAGTTCCATTGGTTTGTTTCTGTGCATTGCATTTCATTTGAAATCAAAATGCACACTTGATTCTTTGGGTCATCATACATGGAAATGCGTGATTGGTGGTCCGAGAATCGAGGCCCATCCTCCTTTGAGTCATGCACATGATAAGGAGTGTGGTTCGGGCATACATTGCTTGAAATGCATTGCCATGCTATGCTTTGCCCTCGGCTGCTGTCAACTGCAGGTTTTGCAAGAAGTTTTGGTCGACCGGCCATATATAGTGCCGACCGGCCATCCATTGTTGGCCGATGGATTCATTTGTGGCCGGTGATCATTCTCCATGGCCGGTGGCCAATCCCCTTAGCTGGTGGTGTTCCACAGCATTCATGGGGCATACCCTGAGATTTGTGCAAGTCTCAGAGGAGCAAAACAGCCAAAGCAGAGGCATCTTGTGCATGGCAGTGGCCTTCCGAGCAGAACCGAGCGTGCATGCATTGGGCCCTCTTCCCGAAGCCTTTTACTGCTTTCAGTACTTAATTGATTTGCTTAATTAATTAGGTGGTCTGTATTATTTAATTAGCTTGTAGGTTAATTAATTGTATTATTCTTTTGGTCCCTCCGAGCGAGGGCAAATTTGTAATAAGTGTGGGTGAGTGTGTGCATGTCTTCCAACTCCATTTCTTTCTCCCTTTTACTTACCTGCTTTCGGTGGTTAGTTTAGGGCATGTTTACTTTAGCATACCTTCTGCTATGCATGCGTGCATCATTCATCAGTATTGCATGCACCAAGCTTGGCGCATCATGCTAACTGCATAAGTATTTCAAATCTAACTTGAATACACGCTACTTGTGCATTTTCACATGCCATCTTTAGGATAGCCGAGCCTATTCTAGTTGCATCCTGTATGTGTTACATTAGCTATCTTAACATGAACTAGGATCATGCATGATTGCTAACATGTTCTTGTTTTGACGCGGAGTACTATGTGAGCTTTTTATGCTTTAGCATCTCACATGAGTGTGAATATTAACATGATAGCATGATTACTATGAGGCTAGATACTTATTTGATTAACTGCCTGAATGCCTGTGGGTGAAGGCTGGATTGTTTGAGTTGGGACAACTTGTTGAAATCCGTATTTTAGCCTACTTGCGAGCAGCAAATTCCAAAGTGTTTTCCAAACAAACGGATATGCAATGTTTTTTTCCAAATTAGGCAATCTAGTCTATACTTGTTTGCTGTGCGCATAATATAGTAATTCTAGGCTAATAACTGGAACAAGAACACATAACGTTTTCAAAATAGGATATCATGGTTAGTAGAGGCCGATCTTCGGATCGGGCGAGAGGGGGTGCTCATAGCTGACCTTCCCTAATCGTACCCAAGTTCCCGAGCTGAGGCAACTTTGGTGATGACGGACACGTGGCCTTTGGCACCGAGTCAGGGTTTCCTAAATTCTCCCATAAAAAAATATTTAGGTGGCGACTCTGTATCTGGCAAAGCAGTCCATGTTTGGCACTTCTTTCAAAATCTATTTTTCTCAAAACGATTTGCCGGATTTGGACTCTTTTGTTCAGATTAAGAACCGTAACACAAATTGAGTCCGAACTGTAGTGAGGCCCAAGGGCGCGTCTACAATGCCCTATGGGCTTACAACTTTCCAAGTCAACACTTGGGTTCAACAGAAGAAGACTTCTAACTCTTTATACAAAATAAGCCCTTGGCTTGATTTACATGTAATACAAAAAGATAATCAACAAAAAGATTTTTCAGCCTCTAAGCCTCCCAAGCTACGTCCTTGGAGGTGGTATACCATCTGTACCTGAAAATGATGTCCCATATACGGTGAGCCAAAGCCCAATAGAGATATACTAAACCAAGTATGAGAAATAACTAAAACATTAGCATTCGATAAATGGTTAACACTTGTAAACCAGAGTATAACACATCCCAGTTCCATAACAAGTGCATCTGTGTTTCAATTCATTTCCCTTTACTTATCCAACTTAAATTCGTAAACATGGCTCATTATCTAGCAAACAATTAAATGAGACTACAACTCAAATCAAAACACTTCCATTTTTCCACAATTCACATGAGACTACAACTCATAATAAAACACTTCAATACTTCAATTATCTACGTTATGCAAACGTAATTAAGATTTTCGGGACTTTCACCCTGGAGACTCCAGCCGACTTAGTTATCAATGGAGTCCATCCCCTATTTCCTCCCAAACAATATACATATACAATGTATTTAAACACTTATCATGTACAATGATCAATCAATACACATATTCGATGTATTATTCCAACCATCATATTCAATGACATATTCCAGGTGATTAGTTTCAATTTTCCCTAATCAACATACAGTGTCTACAACAATCAAGACTATCCTCTACCAATAGCCCAAAACAGTTATCTCTAAACAGATAATAAATTTATCAAGCAGATAAAATATCAACATTTTCATAGGTGAGTGATTAACTAATCCACCTACACCATTCAATCCCACAACTCCCCAATTTCATGAATTTCAACTCAATTACATAATTCCCCATATTAATTGTTCAAATTAATTATTCAACATAATTAGGGCATTAACCCCCTTTTTCAAATATCAACCCTAAGGTTCAATTTCATCAATTTAACAACAATAATTCCATTTTCCACGGTATCATATACACATGGAGTTTAACATTTGAAAACCCCCTTTTTATAACCTCAAATTAAACCCTAACTATCCCAAAATTAACAAATAACACCATCTAATAAAAAATGACTAAAATTTATGTCAAAACTCATAAGATGGAGTAGGGTATCCCTATCTCAAGAGAAGAGACCCAAAGGAGAAGATGAAGAAAACTCGAGATGCTCCAAATCCAAAGATTTTAGAATCAAAACGTAGCCCACACCAAGCTCTGCACTTTATAAAAATGGACTAGGGTAGGAGACCACTAGAACTAGATGGATTTGTAGAGAGAAGGTATGTAGAGAGAGAAGAGTAGCCGGATCTAGGGTTTGTGTAAAAGAGATGGTGGAAAAATGAAGAAGAAACTGCTGCTGCGAACTGATATATTCGAGGCTCGCTCGAGCGAAGGATTGGTTGTTCGAGTGACCAGACACAGACAAGCCTCGCTCAAGTGCAGGAAGCCTCGCTCGAGCCAACAACACGAAGCTTCAGGTCTACAACCCAGAAGCACGCTCGAGCGAAGAAACCCAAAACATACAGCTCGCTCGCTCGAGCGAAGGAAAGCTCGCTCGAGCTAAGAAATGCCACCTTCACGTCCAAACTAGACGTAGACGCAAGCTCGAGCACAAAACTGCTAGCTCGAGACAACAGACACACCACTCAACTCTCGCTCGAGCGACGGAACTAGAATACAAAGCTCGCTCGAGCGACAAAAGCCTCACTCGAGTGAAGACACCAAAGCTCGCTCGAGCAACCATTTGTTTCAAAACACACCCAACCTGTTACAAACCTGACCAACACATCCTAAAACTCAAAGACAAAGAATTAAAGGATGGAAATGAAACATATACAACAATAGACATCCTCGGAACCGAGTCCGGAATACAACAACCAATGGAGAGAAAATCTCCATCATAGCTAGATGTTCCAAGCTCTAATTGTCTAAATATTCCAAGACTTGCCCAAAAGTCCCTGCAATTATATTATCCTATGGATTTAATTCATCGAATGAATTAACAATGATGGGATTATGGAATGTCAATTTGAAAGTTTATGGAACCCAAAAAGTATGTGTTTCATATTAATACCAATGTCTAGAAGACTCATATTAACAACAAAAATAAATGTTAAATAAAAAAAAGGAGGAAAGGAAAGATAAAGGGAGAAAGAAAGAAGCTTAAGGGAAAACTAACTTTCACCCATTTTACTCACAATCTTGTCTGCAAGTACAAGTAAAAAAAATATGTTATGGGTGAGCAAATTACCGATCAAAGAAAAAACTGAGCATATGGATCCACAAATAATAGAACATATCTAAACCGAAGATCAATAAGTTTGTTATTTTCAAAAACTGTTTTTAGAAATGAGTTAAAGAACCATTTTCTAGGAAGCACCATAACACGATTTTTTGTTCTCTGTTTTGTGGTTTCTAGTAAGGAATAGTATTATGAACACACACACCCAAGAAAAAAAAAACATGAGTCCCCAAAATTTTCACAACATTCAGAAAAAATGTTTGAAAGCATTTTGGAAACCACTTCTTAATTACACGATGTGTCCTTTTGAATCTTTTAAAAGCAGACTGGACTAACCAGTTTGCATTGGGCCCGAGCATAGTTGGGATAAACCTGTAGCATCGTTTTGAAAGAAAAACCACCTTTTTCAACAGAGAAAAACACAAAAAAAAAAAAAAAAAAAAATCAGACATCCAATTTAATCCATGAAAATTGCTCATAAGTCAACAGAACTGGCAGTCCAAATATCATACAACTAAAAAATTTAGTTGAGCAAGAAGCCAACCATGGTCAGCCATGAACTTCTGTTGAATGAACGCCATCTCTGCCTCAGACAGGTTTGAGTTTATAGTCCTTTTTGCTGGGTAACTATTGCTCTCAACCTTCGATGTTTCCAAAAACTTTATACTCATCCTTACATTCTTGCTGCGCCATTGAGTCTTTCCTATTTGATCGGTGTTCATATGGCTTTCCATCCCTTTGCGATGATACTGATGCAGTCCATTGTTGATAAGTTTTCGAGAACCCTTTGTGTTGTCTATAAAGAGGCTGCTGAGGAGGTAGCCCACCAAGGCCGATCAATTTGGCAACAATGTTCGGTGGTCGTCCATCAACGTGCACTGTTAAGAACATACACTAAGCTATGTAAACATAGAAACTACACTAAGATATGTAAACACAGAAACACAGAAATAAATTAAAACACAGAAACACAGAAACTCCATTTTTTTGCCTTCTGGCCTTCCTTTCTCCTAAAAACCTTCCTAGGGTCTGGGAGTGAGTCTAGACCCATGAGTCTTGCGACTACTCCTGGGGTCCTGACTTGGGTTTTGAAATTGTTTTTTGGATTTTTCAAGGTGGTGGTGGTGGTAGGGATGTCGGTGTTGGGGTCGGATGGTTGGGTTGGGAGGCTGCCGATGCAGAGGAGGCAGCGGAGGATGCCGGAGAAACACTTGAACTTGGAATTCTGTGACTTGGCCATGTTTGAGAGGGAGAGACAAAGACCGAGAGAGAGAGAGACTGTGTGGAAAGGCGGCAAAAGGCAACGAAACTATATAGGCTTGGTTTGGTACAATATAGAGGGAGGAGTGATCCGTGTGGTCATTTTAGCAATTTGAATCTAATTTCCATAATTTGATTCTAATTTCCGTTCTTATTTTACGACTTATTAGGAAAAATATTTATATAAAAAATTAAAATGATTAGATATTAATTGTAATATATTTAAATTAAATTTTTGTTATAAAAAATAGATAATTATTTTCAAAATTATATTTGTCGTCTATTTTTTTTTGGAAACAAATGTGCTTTAAATATATAGCTTCTGATATTCAATTATCTTAATTTTTTATATGAACATTTTAATTAAAGAGTTTTAAAAAATGAACAGTTCAAATCATCAGAATCGATTCTTATATAGACCTACTAAATCCAAACGCTCCCTCAAATTAAATAACAACTTAAAAAAAAAAAAAGAAGCCAAATCCTTTCTGATACCATGACATGGCTTATGTGTTAATTATATGTACACCAAAAAAAAAAAAAAAAAGTTACAGATAAAACATGTTGAGTTATTTTTTTAGGTAGTTAAATAAATGGATAAATTATAAATACACATCCGAAATTTATTTAAAATATGAATTATTTCATGTGATTTTAAAAATTATATCATGTCCCTTGAAGTTTTTTACTTCATAATAAATGGTCATTTTACCAATAAATCATTTAGTCACAGTTATTATTGATGTTAACAGTATATTTCAATAAATAATTCAACCAATTTTATTATTATATGGTAGAGCATTTAAAAATTTTATTTTTTACAATGATTATTTCTTACTCATTAAGTTTTTAAAATTTATTTAATTATTTCCCTTTCAAAAATCTATATGACAAATTTTTAAAATTCATATATTTTTATTCTAAAATAGTGAAATATTATAACTATGTCATTTTTTTTTTATAACAAACCATAATTTTATTTATTAATTGTTAATATAGCTGTTTTAATTTATGCATACTATATGTTATAATAAAGGAATATTTGAAACAAAACACTTAGAAAAATGGCTAGTGAGAACAAAGGAAATTATGTTAAATTAGTACCCGCTACACACGATTCTATTAACAGTTCAAAATAAACAAATCTACCAATTACCTATTGTAGACATCCCCGAACGCCCCGGGAGGGTTAAGTCCCGTTCCGTTCATATTGGGGTCACTACAGTTCGGACTCGATTGTCACGGTTCTTAATCTCGAACCAAAGAGTTCAAATCCGGCAAATCGTTTTGAAGAAAAACAGATTTTGAAAAGAAGTGCCAAACATAGACTGCTTTTCCAGATTACAGAGTCGCCACCTAAATATTTTAAAATAGGAAATTTAGGAAACCCTGACTCGGTGCCGAAGGCCACATGTTCGTCATCACCAAAGTGGTCTTGGCTCGGGAGCTTGGGTACGATCGGGGAAGGTCAGCTATGAGCACCCCCTTTCGCCCGGTCCGAAGACCGGCCTCTACTAACCGTGATATCCGATTTTGAAAACATTACATGCTCTTATTCCAATTATTAGCCTAGAATTACTATGTTATGCGCACAGCAAACAAGTATAGACTAGATTGCCTAATTTGGAAATAAACATTGCATATCTGTTTGTTTGGAAAATAATTTGAAGTTGCTACTCGCAAGTAGGCTAAAATACGGATTTCAACGAGTTTTTCTAACTCAAGCAATCCAACCTCCACCCACAGGCATTCAAGCAGTTGTATCACATAAGCAGCTAGCCTCATGGTAATCATGCTATTATGGCAACACTCACACACATGTGATATGCTAAAGCATAAAAGCTTACCTAGTACTCCAAGCCAAAACAGAAACCAGTTAGTAATCATATGCATGATCCTAGTTCATGTTAAGTGGCTAATGCAACACAAGCAATAGTGTAATCTAAACAGGCACGGCTGTCCTAAGCATGTCATATGGAATGCTACAAATAGCACATATTCAATTTGGAAATTGGAATACAATGCAGTTAGCGTGATGTACCAAGCCCGATGCATGTAAACAAATGCATGGATGCACGCATGCATTGCATAAGGTATGCTAAAATAAACGTGCCCTATTCTACCATCATAAGCAGGTAAATAAAAAGGAAGAAAGACGTGGGGTTGGAAGACATACACCCACTCACACACTTATTACAATTACGCCCTCGCACAGAGGGACTCAAAAGAATAATACAGTCCAAATACAAAATAAAATATTACAAAACTCTAATTATCAAATAAATGCAGAATAGAAAAGATGGCCACAGCCCTCGCTTCGGGATGCGCGAATGATGCATGCTTGATCCGTCTTGCCCGGAAAACCCACACCATACCACTGTTGCCTCTGTTTTACTGCCTTTTCTTCTCTGAAAACTGTCAAAGTCTTATAACACCTTCTACATACACTGAAGATCACCACCGGCTGAAGGGGGACACCACCGGCTAAAGGGTGTGGCCACTGGCTGCATTTGGAGTTATCGGCTGTTCATAAAGTGCCGGTCGGCACAAAATTCCTGCAGAGGACAGTTTGATAGCAACAGCAGGTAGACAGTGCCTGATATGGATTTTCAAGGCAATGTATGCATGGATACACTCCCTATCATGCAATGGACTCAAGGGAGCATGACCCTTGACCCCCGGGCCATCAATGGCGCATTTCGACGCATGATGGCCTAAGAGGCCAAATTTGCATTTCAATGTCAAATGCAATGCACACAAAACATACATGGGACCCAACCTCAATCATGGTTGATCAAGAGATGAGGCAATGCACAACCATGCACATGCAACCTAAGCATGCAACATGAGCATGGAGGCAAGTATGCAAACATGCAATACGTACTAGGCACACAACCTAAGCTAACAAACATGCAAGGCATGGAATAAGGCAACAACCTTTAAGCAACATGTTAAACATGGATTCAAACTAATTTGGGCAGCTCTATACTAGGCCCAAAACAATGGCCAAATGTCATGGAAATGAGGGCCAAAACACATACAAACATGCATGCACACAAGGTCCAAGACTTAGGCACCAAAGAGCAACTTTTAAGCACACTTAAAAGAGGATAATCATGGATACATGGCATGCTTAGAAAGCTCTGAAATCATGTTATAGAAGGTGCAAAACCAAGTAAACAAGACAAGCCAAGCATGCAACGATGTCCAAAACTCAAAGCAAGCCAAGGGGCTTAAACCATGGCTATACAAATTAAGCCTCAACAGGCCAAGAACAACCAAATTAGTCCTAAAGCATGTTAAAACAAACCCCCAAAACCACTTAGATGGCATCTAAAAGGTCTAAGCATGGAAGCATGCACAAAGGGCCAAATATGGAGCATATGACAACAACCTTATAAAGCATTAAAGGAGCATCAAATATGAGCATTCAAGCATACTATGAGGACTGAAATGACATTATAAGTGACTCCAAATCACCGAAATAGTGCAAGTAGAGCATGCTAGAGGGGTCAACACTCAAGGCTCATAAGGTATACAAGAGAGGTTGCATGGTAGCTATACAAAGCAAAGCATGGATGACTCAAATGACCCAAAACAGTCCTTAAGCATGTCAAAACAAGCATAAAAGCTTCACAAAGCTAAGCCAAAACAAGCAAGCATAGTGGTCTAAATGCTAGATACATGTTAAGGCAAAATGGAGGATTACAAAGCAAGTGTAAGATGCAAAGCCCAAACTGAAAAAGACCCTTCAACAACACTAAATAGGGACCAAAAATATGACTACTCACAGTAAATTCATGCGTTGGAATCTTACTTATGTATTTACTTATGATCTAGTTAGGTTTAGGGCTAATTTAAATACTCATAGCAAATCTTTATTGGTACCAAAGTCATTATTGCTCCAAGATTCAAGGGATTTGTTTGTACTAAAGTATAATGATGACGGCTAGTCATGTCCTCGAGATTTGGGGGAGATTTCTCTATTTATTATGTGTACAAATCTTAGAAATTGTAAAACACAATGTTAAAAAAAGATTTTAGGGTACAAGTGTATATATATAAATATATAATGGTACTTGTTTGAGGTCAATTTGTGATTTAATAAAAATGTGAGGGCTTGGGCTCAATTAAAATATCTATTTCAAATTAGTGTTTAGGAAAATAATTCGGTTTGTATTATCTTGTTTTGAATTTAAAGGTAAATAACTGAATGAAGACTGTAAAAATCGGAAGTTAGGGTTTAAAGCAATTAATCTAAAATTTGAGAGTTAAATAATTAATATTAGAGTGTTATGATTCTAAGGTTCCAGGGTCGATTTGGGTTTGTATGGGTTCATCCGTGATACGTTTTCGGCTCTAGGGTTTAATTTGCGAGCAATCAACGAATTAAGGGCTTTGTTATAGTAACTCAAAATTTTGGGACCTAATAAGGTTTACAAAAGTTAGGGGTCTCACATGGCTTTGGGAGATTCTTGAGTGCAAAATGAAGCCCCGGAAGTCTTCTTTCCAATGGTTATGGCCTCATAGCTTAACTCCAAGTGTATAGATAGATGAGCTTGATTTAGCGATGACTGCTCGTCTTTCTCCTACACGGATTCATGCTGAACTTCTCCTAAAATAGTTTTCTCCCCTCTTCTCTTCTTTTCTTCAACTTCAAACCCCTAAGTAAGGTGTTTTGAAAGATTTTTCAAAGATTTCATCTCTCTTTCATTCATCTCCCCTTTGTCCTTGCTCGGTTTACCGAAAAGCGCAACATTTACCGAAATGCGAGCGTCGGAACATCGTGGGAATTTTATTTCAAAAATGTTTTGAAAGAGAGGGTTTTAAGGTATAAAAACCATCAAAAATAATTTTGGTCCACAATGGGGTATGAAGTTGAGATTTGCCTCTCTCCTTGCCGAAGAAATTGAACCTGTGCCCTGCACATCTCTCAACACCGAGCAAACCATCAGTAGTGGCCAAGTCTTGTGGACGGTAAAAAATGGGGTGTCTACACCTATAGGCGGGGTAATTTCCAAGTTGCCCTTGTAGTTTCTTTGGAGCTTGCACCCTCTAGCCAATCCAAGTGTGCACTCGTCTTGAAATATTTTTCAGCACGAAGGCTGAAAAAATACAAATAAGAGCTTTATACATGGGATGAAGCAGATAAATAGTGTGAAATAAACAAACAAAAACAACAGATCTTACTCTGCACTAATAATCATATGTTGTGGCTGTGGCCCTAACAACCTCTCCGTCATAGCTAGATGTTCCAACTTCTCATTGTCTAAACATTCCAAGACTTGCCCAAAAGTCCCTGTAATTATATTACCCTATGGATTTAATTCATCGAATGAATTAACAATGATGGGATAATGGAATGTCAATTTGAAAGTTTATAAAACCCAAAAAGTGAGTGTTTCATATTAATACCAATGTCTAGAAGACTCATATTAATAACAAAAATAAATAATAAATAAAAAAAAAGGAATGGAGCAGATAAAGGGAGAAGGAAAGAAGCTGAAGGAAACACTAAGCTTCACCCATTTTACTCAGAATCCTGTCTGCAAGTACAAGTAAATAAAATATGTTATTGGTGAGCAGATTACCAATCAAAGAAAAAACTGAGAACATCGATCCACAAATAATGGGACATATCTAAACCAAAGATCAATTAGTTTGTTATTTTCAAAAACTGTGTTTAGAAATGAGTTAGAGAACCATTTTCTAGAAAGCACCATAGCACTATTTTTTGTTCTCTGTTTTGTGGTTTCCAGTTAGGAACAGTATTATGAACACACACACCAAAAAAAAAAAAAAAAAACACGAGTCCTCAAAATTTTCACAACTTTTAAAAAAAATGTTTGAGAGCATTTTGGAAACCACTTCTTAATTACATGATGTGTCTTTTTGAATCTTTTAAAAGCAGACTGGACCAGCCAGTTTGCATTGGGCCCGAACACAGTAAGGATAAACCTGTAGCATCGTTTTGAAAGAAAAACCATCTTTTTCAATAGAGAAAAACACAAAAAAAAAAAAATCGATACCAATTTAATCCATGAAAATCGCTCATAAGTCAACAGAATCAAGGGTCAAATATCATACAACTAAAGAAATTAGTTGAGCAAGAAGCCAACCATGGTCAGCCATGAACTTCTGTTGAATGAACGCCATCTCTACCTCAAACTGCTTTGAGTTTATAGTCCTTTTTGCTGGGTAACTACTCCTATCAACCTTCGATGTTTGGAAAAACTTATACTCATCCTTACATTCTTGTTGCGCCATTGAGTCTTTCCTATTTGATCGGTGTTCATATGGTTTTCCATCCCTTTGCGATGATACTGATGCAGTCCATTGTCGATAAGTTTTCCAGAACCCTTTGTGTTGTCTATGAAGAGGCTGCTGAGGAGGCAACCCATCAAGACCCATCAATTTGGCAATAACATTCGGTGGCCGTCCAGCAACGTGCACTGTTTCAAACATACACTTAGCTATATAAACACAGAAACACAGAAACACAGAAACAAATTAAAACACAGAAACTCTACTTTTTTCCTTCTGATCTTCCTTTCTCCTAAAAACCTTCCTGGGGTGTGGGAGTGAGTCTAGACGCATTAGTCTTGCGACTACTCCTGGGGTCCTGACTTGGGCTTTGAAATTCTTTTTTGGGTTTTCGAAGGTGGTGGTGGTGGTAAGGATGTCGGTGGTAGGGTCGGATGGTTGGGTTGGGAGGCTACCGATACAGAAGAGGCAGTGGAGGATGCCGGAGAAATACTTGAACTTGGAATTCTATGACTTGGCCATGTTTGAGAGAGAGAGAGAGAGAGAGAGAGAGAGAAAGAGAGAGATGCCGGAGAAATACTTGAACTTGGAATTCTATGACTTGGCCTTGTTTGAGAGAGAGAGAGGGAGATTGAGAGACGGAGAGAGAGAGACAGAGAGAGACTGGGTGGAAAGGCGACAAAAGGCAACGAAACTATAAAGGCTTGGCTTGGTACAATATAGAGGGAGGGGTGATCCATGGAGTCATTTTACCAATTTGAATCTAATTTCCATAATTTGAATCTAATTTCCGTTCTTATTTTAAGATTTATTAGGTAAAATATTTATATAAAAAATTAAAATGATTAGATATTAATTGTTATATATTTAAATTAAATTTATATTATAAAAAATATCTAATTATTTTTAAAATTATATTTGTCGTCTATTTTTTTGAAACAAATATGCTTTAAATATATAGCTACTAATATTCAATTATCTTAATTTTTTATATGAATATTTTAATTAAAGAGTTTTAAAAAATGAACAGTTCAAATCATCGGTATAGCGATCCCGGTTTTCTCTCCTTTGGTTATTGTATTCCAGACTCGGTTTCGTGGATGTTGGGTGTTGTCTTATTCTCTTTCTCATCTTTTACTCTTTGTATTTGAGTCTTGGATTGTGTTGGGTAGGTTTGAAACAGGTTGGTTGTGTTTGGAAACCAAGAGTTGATGCCCAATTTTTGGCCTTCACGCTCGAGTGGGCCCTTTGTTGTTGCTTCTCTACTCGAGCGGGCATTTTGACGCTCGAGCGTGATTATTCATCTCTCAGCATTTTGTTCTGCAGGTCATTGGACGGTCGAGCGTCCACTTTCACGCTCGAACGGGGACCATCGACTGCAAAACTTCTGGAAGTGTGCATCTGGCAGTCGAGCGGCGCTTTTAACACTCGAGCGTGAGTTCAGGTTCGGCGCTTCGGCGGAATCACGCCAGGCGGACCTGTTTTTATATCAGTTCGGGATTTCACTTTTTGGATCACTTTTCGGCACTCTCTCTCTCTCTCTCTCTCTCTCTACCTTTTCAAAACCTCCATTTGAGAGCTCCTCACTCTAAATGTCAACTTCTCTCTAAGGTTTGATCTAGTTCTAGTGTGTTTCTAGCCTAGTTCCTTTGTAAAAAAAGGTTGTGCTTGGTGTGGGCTTCACTTTGATCCGAAAATCTGTTGGTTTGGAGCACTTTGAGTTTTCTTCAACTTCTTTATTTGGTCTCTCCATTTGAGGTAGGAATAACCTACTCTAATCTTTGAATTTTGACATAAATTTTAGTTATTTCGATTAGTTGATGTCGTTGGGTAATTTTGGAAAAAGTTAGGGTTTGTTGTGTAACTTATAAAAAGGGGTTTTCAAAATGTTAAATTCCATATGTATGCACGACCTTGAAAAATGGTATTATTGTTGTTAAATTGATAAAATTGAGCCTTAGGGTTGATATTTGAAAAAATTGGGGAAAATGCCCTAGTTATGTTGAATAATTAATTTGGATCATTAATTTGGGAAACATGAAATTGAGCTACAAATTGTGAAATTGGGGAATTACGAAGTTGATTGGTGTAGTTGGATAAATTAATCACTCACCTATGAAAATGTTGTTATTTTATCTGTGTGATAAATTAATTATCTGTTTAGAGATAACTGCTTTGGTCTATCTGTGGAGGATAGTCTTGATTGTTGTAGACACTGTATGTTGATTAGGGAAAACTGAAACTAATCATTTGGTTACGTCATTGAATATGACGGTTGGAATAATATATCGAATTTGTGTATTGATTGATCATTGTATATGTATTTTGTTTGGGAGGAGATAGAGGATGTAATCCATTGTTTGGGAGGAGATAGGAGAAGTACTCCATATGTGCTTATATGCTTTAATACATTGTATATGTATCATTGTTTGGGAGGAGATAGGGGATGTACTCCATTGTTTGGGAGGAGATAGGGGATGTACTCCATATGTACTTATATACTTTAATACATTGCATATGTATCTTTGTTTGAGAGGAGATAGGGGATGCACTCTATACGTGTGATTATATGTTTAAATACGTTGTATATGTATATTGTCTGGGAGGAGATAGGGAATGGACTCCATGGTTTGAGGGGAGATAGGGGATGGACTCTCAAACCTGTTTGGGAGGAGATAGGGGATGGACTCCACTGATACAGCAAATCTGTGTATCACTTGAAATATGGAAGTGTTGAAGTTTGGAAGTGTTTTAGTATGAGTCATATTCTCACGTGTATTAATTGAAGTATGGAAGTGTTTTAATCTGAGTTATAGTCTCATTAAATTGTTTGGCCAGGTTTTGAGTGATGAATAGGAATCGAAATTGTATAAGTGAAAGAAATTGAAATGAAAAATGGATGTACGTGATGTAGGATTGAACAGTATTGTAAATTGGTTTATATGTGTCAACCATCTATCAAATGCTAATGTTTTTGTTATTGCTCATATCTGGTTTAGTATATCTCTACTGGGCTTTGGCTCACCATATATGGGACATCATTTTCAGGTTCAGGTGATATGCCACCTCCAAGGACATGTAAATTCAAGCCAAGGGCTTAATATGTAAATCAGACAGCCAATTTAATCCATGAACACTGCTCATAAGTCAACAGAACTGGGCAGTCCAAATATCATAAAACTTAAAAAATTAGTTGAGTAAGAAGCTAACCATGGTCAGCCATGAACTTCTGTTGAATGAACGCCATCTCTGCCTTAGACAGCTTTGAGTTTGTAGTCCTTTTTGATGGGTAACTACTCCTCTCAACCTTTGATGTTTCCAAAACTTCATACTCATCCTTACATTCTTGCTGCGCCATTGAGTCTTTCGTATTTGATCGGTGTTCATAGGTTTTCCATCCCTTTGCGATGATACCAATGCAGTCCATTGTCGATTAGTTTCCAAGAACCCTTTATGTTGTCTATGAAGAGGCTGTTGAGGAGGCAGCCCATCAAGACCCATCAATGTGGCAATAACGTTCGGTGGCTGTCCATCAACATGCACTGTTACAAACATACACTTAGTTATGTAAACATAGAAACTACACTTAGATATGTAAACACAGAAACACAAAAACAAATTAAAACACAGAAACTCAACTTTTTTTTCCTTCTGATCTTCCTTTCTCCTGAAAACCTTCCTGGGCTCTGGGAGTGAGTCTAGACCCATGAGTCTTGCGACTACTCCTGGGGTCCTGACTTGGGTTTTGAAATTGTATTTTGGATTTTTCAAGGTGGTGGTGGTGGTAGGGATGTCGGTGTTGGGGTCGGATGGTTGGGTTGGGAGGCTGCCGATGCAGAGGAGGCAGCGGAGGATGCCGGAGAAACACTTGAACTTGGAATTTTGTGACTTGGCCATGCTTGAGAGGGAGAGACAGAGACCGAGAGGGAGAGACTGTGTGGAAAGGCGGCAAAAGGCAACGAAACTATATAGGCTTGGTTTGGTACAATATAGAGGGAGGAGTGATCCGTGTAGTCATTTTACCAATTTGAATCTAATTTCCATTCTTATTTTACGACTTATTAGGTAAAATTTTTATATAAAAAATTAAGATGATTAGATATTAATTGTTATATATTTAAATTAAATTTATATTTAAAAAATAGATAATTATTTTTAAAATTACATTTGTCATCTATTTTTTTGAAACAAATATGCTTTAAATATATAGCTACTGATATTCAATTATCTTAATTTTTTATATGAATATTTTAATTAAAGAGTTCTAAAAAATGAACAGTTCAACTCATCGGAATCGATTCTAAAATAGTTTTGCTAAATCCAAACGCTCTCTCAAATTAAATTACAACTTAAAAAAAAAAAGAAGGCCAAATCCTTTCTGATACCATGACATGGCTTATGTTTTAATTATATGTACACCCAGGAAAAAAAAAAACTTACAGATAAAAAATGCTGAGTTATTTTTTTTAGGTAGTTAAATAAATGGACAAATTATAAATACACATTCGAAATTTTTTTAAAATATGAATTATTTGATGTGATTTTAAAAATTATATCATGTCCCTTGGAGTTTTTTACTTCATAATAAATGGTCATTTTACCAATAAATCGTTTAGTCACAACTAGTATTTATGTCAATAGTATTTCAATAAATAATTCAACCAATTTTATTATTATATGGTAGGGCATTGAGAGATTTTATTTTTTACGATGATTATTTCTTACTCATTAAGTTTTTAAATTTTATTTAATTATTTCCCTTTCAAAATTCCGTATGAAATTTTTTTAAAATTCATATATTTTTTTATTCTAAAATAGTGAAATATTATAACTATGTCCTTTTGTTTTATAACAAACCATAATTTTAATTATTAATTGTTAATACAACAATTTTAATTTATCTATACTATATGTTATAATAAAGGAATATTTGAAACAAAACACTTAGAAAAATGGCTAGTGAGAACAAAGGAAATGATGTTAAATTAGTACTCGCTGCATACGATTCTGTTAACAGTTCAGAATAAACAAATCTACCAATTACCAATTGGCGGGGTAATTTCCCAACTGCCCTCGTAATTTCTTTGGAGCTTGCACCCTCTAGCCAATCCAAGCGTGCACTCCTCTTGAAATATTTCTCAGCACAAAGGCTGAAAAAATACAAATAAGAGCTTTATACATGGGATGAAGCAGATTAATAGTATGAAATATACAAACAAAAACAACAGATCTTACTCTGCACTAATAATCATATAATGTGGCAGTGGCCCTAACAACCTCTCCATCATAGCTAGATGTTCCAAGTTTTCGTTGTCTAAACATTCCAAGACTTGCCCGAAAGTCCCTGCAATTATATTACCCTACGGATTTAATTCATCGAATGAATTAACAATGATGGGATTGTGGAATGTCAATTTAAAAGTTTATGGAACCCAAAAAGTGAGTGTTTTATGTTAATACCAATGTCTAGAAGACTCATATTAATAACAAAAATAAATAATAAATAAAAAAAGAAGAAGGAAAGGAACAGATAAATGGAGAAGGAAAGAAGCTGAAGGAAAAACTAACCTTCACCCATTTTACTCAGAATCCTATTTGCAAGTACAAGTAAATAAAATATGTTATTGGTGAACAGATTACAAATCAAAGAAAAAACTAAGGACATGGATCCATAAATAATAGGACATATCTAAACCGAAGATCAACTAGTTTGTTATTTTCAAAAACTGTTTTCAGAAATAAGTTAGAGAACTATTTTCTAGGAAGCACCATAACACCATTTTCTGTTCTCTATTTTGTGGTTTCCAGTTAGGAATAGTATTATGAACACACACACCCAAAAAAAGAAACATGAGTCCTCAAAATTTTCACAACTTTCAGAAAAAATTGTCTAAGAGCACTTCAAAAACCACTTCTTAATTACATGATGCGTCCTCTTGAATCTTTTAAAAGTAGAATGGACCAGCTAGTTTGCATTGGGCCCGAACACAGTTGGGATAAACCAGTAGCATCCTTTTGAAAGAAAAACCACATTTTTCAACAAAAAAAAAAAAACACAAAAAACAAAAATGAGACAGCCAATTTAATCCATGAAAACTACTCATAAGTCAACAGAACTGGGCAGTCTAAATATCATACAACTAAAAAAGTTAGTTGAGCAAGAAGCCGACCATGGTCAGCCATGAACTTCTGTTGAATGAACGCCATCTCTGCCTCAGACAGCTTTGAGTTTATAGTCCTTTTTGTTAGGTAACTACTCCTCTCAACATTTGTTGTTTCCAAAACTTCTTACTCGTCCTTACATTCTTGCTACGCCATTGAGTCTTTCCTATTTGATCGGTGTTCATATGGTTTTCCATCCCTTTGCGATGATACTGATGCAGTCCATTGTTGATAAGTTTCTGAGAACCCTTTATGTTGTCAATGAAAAGGCTACTGAGGAGGTAGCCCACCAAGACCCATCAATCTGGCAATAACGTTCGGTGGTGGTCCATCAACGTGCACTGTTAGAAATATACACTTAGCTATGTAAACAAAGAAACTACACTTAGATATCTAAACCCAAAAACACAGAAACAAATTAAAACACAGAAACACAGAAACTCCACTTTTTTCTTTATGATCTTCCTTTCTCCTAAAAACATTTCTGGGCTCTGGGAGTGAGTCTAGACCTATGAGTCTTGCGACTACTCCTGGGGTCTTGACTTGGGTTTTGAAATTCTTTTTTGGGTTTTTGAAGGTGGTGGTAGTGGTAGGGATGTCGATGGCGAGGTCCGATGGTTGGGTTGGGAGGCTGCTAATGCAGAGGAGGCAGCGGAGGATGCCGGAGAAACACATGAACTTGATATTCTGTGACTTGACCATGTTTGAGAGAGAGAGAGAGAGAGAGAGAGAGAGAGAGAGAGACTGTGTGGAAATACGGCAAAAGGCAACGAAACTATAAAGGCTTGGTTTGGTACAATATAGAGGGATGAGTGATCCGTGGAGTCATTTTACCAATTTGAATCTAATTTTCATAATTTCTATAGCGATCCTGGTTTTCCTTTCCTTTTTATACTGTATTCCGGACTTGGTTCTGTGGTTGTGTTGTTATCTCATTCTCTTTTCCATCCTTTACTCTTTGTATTTAAGTCTTGGGTTGTGTTGGGCAGGTTTAGAACAGGTTGGTTGTGCTTTGAAACCAATGGTTGATGCCCAGATTTTGGCCTTCACGCTCGAGCGGGGCTTTTGACGCTCGAGCGGGCCCTTTGTTGTTGCTTCTTCGCTCTAGCGGGCGTTTTGACGCTCGAGCGTAAATTTCCATCTCCCAGTACTTTTGTCTGCAGGTCTTGTACACTCAAGCGGGAGTTTTGACGCTCGAGCGTGACCCTTTTGATTTTGTTCTTCTGCTCGAGCGGGGAGTTTGATGCTCGAGTGGGGACCATGTCTGCAAAACTTCTGCAGGTGTGCAATCGACGCTCGACCGGCACTTTTGACGCTCGAACGTGAGTCTTTGTCTGACGCTCAAGCGAGGGTTTCCATGCTCGAGCGTGGCAACTGGTTTATCACTTCGGGATTACAACTTTTTGGATCACTTTTTGATTTTCTTTCTCTCTCTTACTTTCCCAAACACAGATTTGACAGCCTCTCTCTCTAAGTTTCGACTTCTCTCTTAGGATTGATCTAGTAGGAGTGATTTTCTACCCTTAGGCCTTTGTAAAAAGTGTGGGGATCGTTGAGGGCTACATTTTGATCCGAGAATCTTGGGATTTGGAGCATTTTCGATTTCTTCATCACCTCCATTGAGTCTCATCTCTTGAGGTAGGGATTCCTACTCATGCTTATGTGCTTTAACATAGATATTGAGTTATTTGTATAGATGGGTTGATTTGGAAAGTTAGGATTTGAAATGTGTTATTTTCAAAAGAGAGGTTTTGTGGTCTTGACTTATAAATGTGTAATTTTGGGTCTTAAAATGGTAGTATTGAAGTTATTGAAGTTATTTTGGGCCTTTAGGTCAATATTGAGAAATGGGGGAAAAAGCCCCAAATTGTTATGGCAAATTAATTCATGTAATTAATTTGGGAATTATGGAAACATGAAATTGAGTTGGAATAAATGGAATTGGCATAAAATGAGATGGAATGGTGGAGTTAGATTTTGTAACGCCCTCAAAAAAAAAAAAAAAAAAAAAACATTTAAAACCCATCAATTTAGACATGCATTGATATAAAAGATAATTATTCATCTATTCATCAGAGTGGTTCATTACAACGAGTATTACATATTAACAACAAAAGCAAATGCCCTATGGGCTTACAGCTTTCCAAGTTAACAGTTGGTTACAAAAAGGAGAGTACTAACTCAAATACACATTAAGCCCTTGGCTTGAATTTACATGTAATACATCCAAAAGATAACAAAACGACAAAAGTCTGTCTGCCTCTTGCCTCCCAAGCTATGTCCTTGAAGGTTGCATGCTGCATGTACTTGAAAATGATGTCCTATGAAGGGTGAGCCACAGCCCAGTAGAAATACACTAAACCAGCTATGAACAATGACTAAAAGATTAGCAGTTGATAGATGGTCAACACAGATACATCCACACATATCACATTCCGGTTTCATGACATTATGTCCATGTTACATTTCATTTCCCATTTCTTTTTCCACTTTGAGTTTGAAAACAAGGCTCAACACCTAGTCAAATAACTTAATGAGATTAAGACTCATCTTTAAAACACTATCGAAATTCATGATGGATACACATTTCAATGCTGTATCGATAACACATAAACTATTTCCACACTTTACGAAAGATACACATTTCGGTGTTGTATCAACATAACATAGAATCACTTCTATACTTCACAATTGATAACGATATACATTTTAGTGCTATATAAAATCAATTCGAACACTTCCATAATCAACACTTGATACACATTGTAGTGCTGTATCAATGTCACACAAAATCCGATTTAGAGGTCCATCCCCTATCTTCCCCTAAACCGTGGAGTACATCCCCTATCTCCTCCCACACAACACACGTATATAAACATAGATCATATACAATCAATCAATACATAAAGTTAAGGTATTATTCCAGTTGCTACATTCGATAGCATACTCAATCGATTAGTTTCAGTTTGCCTAATCATCATGCATTGTCTACAACAATCAAGACTATCCTCCACCGATAGCCCAAAGCAGTTATGTCTAAACAGCAAATAAATGCATCAAATGAATATATTATCAACATTCCAACTAGGTGAGCGATAAAGAAATCCATCTACACGCTTTAATCCCAAACAAATTCCAATTTCAACATTCTCAATTCAATTCTTCATTCCTCCAAATTAATTATACAAATTAATTTAACTATGTAATTAGGGCATTTTTCCCATAAGTTACATAACAACCCTAAGGTTCCATTTTCATCCATAATCCATCATTTAACTCATTTCTCTATGTCAAACATGCATATCGGTTTATTATAAATAAAACCCCATCTTTCGTAAAATTACACAAAAGATACAAACTCTCTCAAAATTACCCAACAACCCCCAACGTTTCAAAATGCTAAAATTCAAAGACAAAGCTTATAAAAAGAAGTAGGATATCCCTACCTCGAAGTTAGAGTTCAAGCGGAGAAGAGATCAAAACCAAAGTGCTCAAAACTCCAAACTTTTCGGATCGAAACGAAGCCCTCGACGATCAACACAACTTTTACAAAGGCGGAAGAAAGGGAGAACACTCTAACTAGATCAAACCCTAGAGAGAAGGGAGTTTCTAGAGAGAGAAGCTCTCAAAATCGATTTTGGGAAAGTTAGAGAGAGAGAAGAAAAGTGAAAAGTGATTCAAAAATGCCCAACTGTTATTTGATATACGACAGGTCGGCTCGAGCGTAAAACACAACGCTCGAGCATCAAGAACAAAAGAGATGTCTTGCTCGAGCGCAAGAAGGCCTGCTCGAACACCAAGACACAGAGATAAAGCACATCCGCTCGAGCGCGAAAACCAGTCCGCTCGAGCGTAGATTTCCCTCTCCCAGAACTTTCACAGACAAAACACTACCCACTCTAGCGCCAAAAGGTTCGCTCGAGCGCAACTCGCTCGAGCGTAAGAAAACCAGCTCGAGCGTGAAAAACACACCTGCAGAAGTTTTGCAGAGGCACGAAATACTGGGAGTGTGTAAACTCCGCTCGAGCGCAGAATTACCCCCTCGAGCGTAACACCAAAACTCTGGGCAACAACACTTGAGACCAAAACTCAACCTACTTGTTCGAAACACGCCCAATACATCCAAAAATTTAAACATAGGGAATTAAAGGATGACAACAAGATAGATACAACTACCAACTCCACGGAACCAAGTCCGAAACACAACTGAACAGGAAAGGGAAAATTGGAATCGCTATAGATTTATTAATCACTCACCCTTGAAATTATTGGTAAATTTATCAATTGATGCATTTATTATCTGTTTAGAAATAACTGCTTTGGGCTGTCGGTAGAGGATAGTCTTGATTGTTGTAGACAATGCATAATGATTAGGCAAACTAAAACGAATCAATTGAATATGTCATCGAATATGACGGTTGGAATAATACATGAATTTTATGTATTGATTTGATTATGTATATGATATGTGTTTATATACATTGTGTTGTGTTGGAGGAGATAGTGGATGTACTCCACGGTTTAGGGGAAGATAGGGGATGGACCTCTAAACCGGATATTGTTTGGGAGGAGATAAGGGATGGACTCCATTGATACAGCACAAAAATGTGTATCGTTTGTGAAGTATGGAAGTGTTGTCATGTGTTATTGATACAGCACCAAAATGTGTATCTGTTATGAAGTGTGAAATGTTTAATATGAGTTAGTATCTCATATGAAATAGAAATATTGTTGATATGAGATGTGATCTCAATCAAATTGTTTGGCCAGGTTCTGAGCCATAGTTATGAATTGAGAATTGGATATGAAATGGAAAATGAAATGAAATGAAACATGGACATATTTGTCATGTAACTGAAATGGGTTATAAATCGATTGATGTGAGTTGAACATTTATCAAATGCTAATGTTTTAGTTATTGCTCATATTATGTTTAACATATCTGTAATGGGCGTTGGCTCACTCTATATGGGACATCATTTTCAAGTTCAGGTAGTATGCCGCCTTTGAGGTCTTAGCTTGGATGGTTGTGGGAGTTAACGAGTCTTTGTTATTTTTGGTTATCTTTTGTTGTATTACATGTAAATTCAAGCCATGGGCTTAATAAGTATTAGAGTTAGTACTCTCTCTTTTGTAACCAAGTGTTGGCTTGGAAAGTTGTAAGCCCATAGGGTATTTACTTTTGTTGTCAACATGTAATACATTCTGTAAGAATACTCTGGTTTATGAAATATGATATATCTTTCTTGTATCATGATTGTCTGTTTATGGGTTTATTTTGAGGGCGTTACAATTTGAATCTAATTTCTGTTCTTATTTCAAGACTTCTTAGGTAAAATATTTATATAAAAAATTAAGATGATTAGATATTAATTGTTATATATTTAAATTAAATTTATATTATAAAAAATAGATAATTATTTTTAAAATTACATTTTTCATCTATTTTTTTGAAACAAATATGCTTTAAATATATAGCTACTGATATTCAATTATCTTAATTTTTTATATGAATATTTTAATTAAAGAGTTTTAAAAAATGAACAGTTCAAATCATCGGAATCAATTCTAAAATAGACCTACTACATCCAAACGCTCTCTCAAATTCAATAACAACTTAAAAGAAAAAAAGCCAAATCCTTTCTGATACCAAGACATGGCTAATGTTTTAATTATATGTACAGACAAAAAAAAAAAAAAAAAAGTTATAGGTAAAACATGTTGATTTATTTTTTTTAGGTAGTTAAATAAATGGATAAATTATAAATACACATCCGAAATTTATTTAAAATATGAATTATTTCATGTGATTTTAAAAATTATATCATGTCCCTTGAAGTTTTTTACTTCATAATAAATGGTCATTTTACCAATAAATCGTTTAGTCATAGCTATTATTGATGTCAACAGTATATTTCAATAAATAATTCAACCAATTTTACTATTATATGGTAGAGCATTTAGTAATTTTATTTTTTACAATAATTATTTCTTACTCATTAAGTTTTTAAAATTTATTTAATTATTTCCCTTTCAAAAATCAATATGACAAATTTTTAAAATTCATATATTTTTATTCTAAAATAGTGAAATATTATAACTATGTCATTTTTTTTTATAACAAACCATAATTTTAATTATTAATTGTTAATGCAACAATTTTAATTTATCTATACTATATATTATAATAAAGGAATATTTGAAACAAAACACTTAGAAAAATGGCTAGTGAGAACAATACCCGCTGCATACAATTCTTTTAATAGTTCAGAATAAACAAATCTACCAATTACCTGTAGGCGGGGTAATTTCCAAACTGCCCTCGTACTTTCTTTGGAGCTTGCACCCTCTAGCCAATCCAAGCGTGCACTCCTCTTGAAATATTTCTCAGCACGAAGGCTGAAAAAATACAAATAAGAGCTTTATACATGGGATGAAGTAGATAAATAGTATGAAATAAACAAGCAAAAAAAAAAAAAAAACAGATCTGTAACGTCCTCAAAATAAACCCACAAATCAACCAACAATAGCATGCTCAGACATAAGAAAATGAAGCATAATTGCATTCCATCAGAGTGATCTTTACAAAATGTATTACATATTGACATCAAAAGTAAATGCCCTAAGAGCATCTCCAACGGTGACTCAGATTTTTCACCAAATCTGAGCCAAAAAAGATCCATTTCACCAAATTTGATACTACTCACTCCAATAGTGCACCAAATTCAGTATTTGTGCTTCGGCACAACCGGGTGGTCAACCGGCCGGTCGACCGGTTAGGAGGAAATTTTTTTTTTTTTTCCAAATTGTTTGCACCTTTTGTTGAACTGTCTGAACCTTTGCCGGGACAACCGGTTGGTCAACCGCCTATGACCGTTAGGAGGATTTTTTTTCCAAATTGTTTGAACTTTTTTCTGAACTGTCTGAACCTTTTCCGGGACAACCGGTTGGTCGACCGGTCGGGCAACCGGTTGGTCGACCGGGTACTCCCTCCAACGGTCCGTAACAGTGTTTTGATGAATTCAGTATTTCGTCCTCAATCTGATGAAGCATTTGATGAAATCTCAATCTGATATCACTTTTGGTGAACCGTTGGAGCTGTGAACAGTACCTTTTTCATCAGAATTTAAATTTGATATTTGTTTTGGTGAACCATTGGAGATGGTCTAAGGGCTTACAACTTTCCAAGTCAACACTTGGTTACAGAAGGAGTGCTAACACTATACAAAGAAATCCATTGGCTTGAGATACATGTAATACTACCAAAAACAAAACAGTCCAACAGTTCCACGCCTCCCAAGCTACGTCCTTGGAGGTGGCATGCTACCTGCACCTGAAAATGATGTCCCATATAGGGTGAACCACAGCGCAGTAGAAATATACTAAACCAACTATAAACAATGACTAAAATGATAGCATTCAACAGATGGTCCTTACTTATTTTCCAACTCATGCCATATTACCGTTTCATGACAATCTTAACCACGTTACATTTCACTTTCCATTTCTTATTCAACTTTGAGTTTGAAAACAAGGCTCAAAACCTGGCCAAATCATTTAATGATATCATAACTCATTACTAAAACACCTTCAAAATTCATGATGGATACACATTTTGGTGTTTTATCATTTACACATAAACCACTTCCTTACTTTACAAGTGATACACATTTTGGTGCTGTAGCGATATAACATAGAATTACTTCTATACTTCACAATTGATAATGATATACATTTTAGTGCTATATCATATCAAGCACACACTTCCATACTTCACCATGATGCACATTGTAGTACTGTATCAATATCACACAAATTCTGGTTTAGAGGTTCATCCCTTATCTTCCCCTAAATCGTGGAGTACATCCCTTATCTCCTCCAACACAACACAATGTATATAAACACAGATCATATACATAATCAATCAATACATAAAGTTAATGTATTTCTCAACCGTCATATTCGATGACACATTCCATTGATTAGTTTTAGTTTGCCTAATCATCATGCATTGTCTACAACAATCAAGACTATCCTCCACCGATAGCCCAAAGCAATTATTTCTAAACAGGAAATAAATGCACCACATGGATAAAATATCAACATTTGTCTAGGTGAGCGATAAATAAATTCAACTACACCTTTTAATCCCAAACCTTTACAATTTGAATATTTCCTATTCAATTTCTCATTTCCCAAAATTAATTATACAAATTAATTTGTCATGCAATTAGGGCTTTTTCCCATAATTACAACATCAATCCTAAGGTTCCATTTTCCATCAATAATCCAATACCAAGTCCGTTTTCCAATGTATTACATACATAAGAGTTTATATGTTTGAAAACCCATCTTTTGAAAATCACACAAAGGCCCCAAACTTTTTCGAAATTATCCAACAACCCCCAACATATCGAAATACCAAAATTTAAAGACAATGCTCATAAGAATCCCTACCTCGAAGTTAGAGCTCGAATGGAGAAGAAGACCAAAACCAAAATGCTCCAAACTCCAAACTTTTCGGATCAAAACGAAGCCCTCAACGATCAACACAACTTTTACAAAGGCCGAAGAAAAGGGAAGCACCCTAACTAGATCAAACCCTAGAGAGAAGGGAGTTTCTAGGGAGAGAGGCTCTCAAAATATCTTTTTAGAAAGTAAGAGAGAGAGAGAGAGAGAATGCAAAAAGTGATTCGAAAAATGCCCAACTGCCTTCTAATATACGATAGGTCCGCTCGAGCGGAAAACAGAACGCTCTAGCGTCAAGAACAAAAAACATGGTCTGCTCGAGCGCAAGAAGGCTCGCTTGAGCGCCAAGACACAAAGATAAAGCACATCCGCTCGAGCGTGAAAACCAGTCCGCTCGAGCGTAGAATCCCCTCTCCTAGAACTTTCAGAGACAAAGCACTATCCGCTCGAGCGCCAAAAGGTCCACTCGAGTGCAACTCGCTCGAGCATAAGAAAACTCGCTTGAGCGTGAAAAACACACTTGCAGAAGTTTTGCAGAGGCATGAAATACTAGGAGTGTGTAAACTCCGCTTGAGCGCAAGAAGACCCACTCGAGCGGTCAACCAAAAAGCAAACTCCGCTCGAGCGCAGAATGACCCGCTCGAGCGTAACACCAAAACTCTGGGCAACAACACTTGAGACCAAAACTCAACCTACCTGTTCGAAACACGTCCAACACATCCAAAAATCCAAACATAGGGAATTAAAGGATGACTACAAGATATACAACCACCAACTCCACGGAACCAAAGTCCGGAGTACAACAAATACAGAAAAGGAACACCGGGATCGCTATAAGATCTTACTCTGCACGAATAATCATATGCTGTGGCAGTGGCCCTAACAACCTCTCCATCATAGCTTGATGTTCCAAGTTCTCATTGTCTAAACATTCCAAGACCTGCCCAAAAGTCCCTGCAATTATATTACCCTATGAATTTAATTCATCGAATGAATTAACAATGATGGGATTATGGAATGTCAATTTGAAAGTTTATGGAACCCAAAATGTGAGTGTTTCATATTAATACCAATGTCTAGAAGACTCATATTAATAACAAAAATAAATAATAAATAAATGAAAAATGAAGGAAAGGAACAGATAAAGGGAGAATGAAAGAAGCTGAAGGAAAAACTAACCTTCACCCATTTTACTTAGAATATTGTTTGCAAGTACAAGTAAATAAAATATGTTATTGGTGAATAGATTACAAATCAAAGAAAAAACTGAGAACATGGATCCACAAATAATAGGACATATCTAAACTGAAGATCAATTAGTTTGTTATTTTCAAAAACAGTTTTCAGAAATGAGTTAGAGAACCATTTTCTAGGAAGCACCATAACACTATTTTCTGTTTTCTGTTTTGTGGTTTCCAGTTAGGAATAATATTATGAACACGCACACCCAAAAAACCAAACATGACTCCTCAAAATTTTCACAACTTTTAAAAAAAATGTTTGAGAGCATTTTGGAAACCACTTCTTAATTACATGATGTGTCCTTTTGAATCTTTTAAAAGTAGACTGGATCAGCCAGTTTGCATTGGGCCCGAACACAGTTGGGATAAACCTGTAGCATCCTTTTGAAAGAAAAACCTCCTTTTTCCACAGAAAAAAATACAAAAAACAAAAATCAGACAACCAATTTAATCCATGAAAACTGCTCATAAGTCAACAGAATTGGGCAGTCCAAATATCATACAACTAAAAAAATTAGTTGAGCAAGAAGCCAACCATGGTCAGCCATGAACTTCTGTTGAATGAACGCTATCTCTGCCTTAGACAGTTTTGAGTTTATAGTCCTTTTTCCTGGGTAACTACTCCTTTCAACCTTTGATGTTTCCAAAACTTCTTACTCATCCTTACATTCTTACTGCGCCATTGAGTCTTTTCTATTTGATTAGTGTTCATATGGTTTTCCATCCCTTTGCGATGATATTGATACTGTCCATTGTCGATAAGTTTCCAAGAACCCTTTATGTTGTCTACGAAAAGGCTACTGAGGAGGCAGCCTATCAAGACCTATCAATCTAGCAATAACATTCGGTGGCTGTCCATCAACGTGTACTGTCACGAACATACACTTAGCTATGTAAACACATAAACTACACTTAGATATGTAAACACAGAAACAAATTAAAACACAGAAACGCAGAAACTCCACTTTTTTCTTTCTGATCTTCCTTTCTCCTAAAAACCTTCCTGGGGTCTGGGAGTGAGTCTAGACCCGTGAGTCTTGCGACTACTCATGGGGTCTTGACTTGGGTTTTGAAATTCTTTTTTCGGTTTTCGAATGTGGTGGTGGGGGTGGTAGAGATGTCGGTGGTGTGGTCGGATGGTTGCGTTGGGAGGCTGCCGATGCAGAAGAGGCAGCGGAGGATGCCGGAAAAACACTTGAGCTTGGAATTCTATGACTTGGCCATGTTTGAGAGTGAGAGAGAGAGAGAGAGTGATTGTGTGGAAAGGCGGCAAAAGGCAACAAAACTATAAAGGCTTGGTTTTGTACAATATAGAGGGAGGAGTGAGTTGTGGAGTCATTTTACCAATTTGAATCTAATTTCCGTTCTTATTTTAAGACTTATTAGGTAAAATATTTATAAAAAAAATTTAGATGATTGGATATTAATTGTTATATATTTAAATTAAATTTATATTATAAAAAATAGAAAATTATTTTTAAAATTATATTTGCTGCCTATTTTTTTTGAAACAAATGTGCTTTAAATATATAGCTACTGATATTCAATTATCTTAATTTTTTATATGAATCTTTTAATTAAAGAGTTCCAAAAAATGAACTGTTCAAATCATCGGAATTGATTCTAAAATAGACCTACTAAATCCATACGCTCTCTCAAATTGAATAAAAAACTTAAAAAAAAAAAGCCAAATTCTTTCTGATACCATGACATGGCTTATGTTTTAATTATATGTACACCAAAAAAAAAAAAAAAGTTATAGATAAAACATGTTGAGTTATTTTTTTTAGGTAGTTAAATAAATGGATAAATTATAAATACACATCCGAAATTTATTTAAAATATGAATGATTTCATGTGATTTTAAAAATTATATCATGTCCCTTGAGGTTTTTTACTTCATAATAAATGGTCATTTTACCAATAAATCATTTAGTCACAGCTAGTATTTATGTCAATAGTATTTCAATAAATAATTCAACCAATTTTATTATTATATGGTAGGGCATTTAGAGATTTTATTTTTTACGATAATTATTTCTTACTCATTAAGTTTTTAAAATTTATTTAATTATTTCCCTTTCAAAAATCCGTATGACAAATTTTTAAAATTCATATATTTTTTTATTCTAAAATAGTGAAATATTATAACTATGTCCTTTTGTTTTATAACAAACCATAATTTTAATTATTAATTGTTAATACAACAATTTTAATTTGTTTATACTATATGTTATAATAAAGGAATAGTTGAAACAAAACACTTAGAAAAATGACTAGTGAGAACAAAGGAAATGATGTTAAATTAGTACCCGTTGCATACGGTTCTATTAACAGTTCAAAATAAACAAATCTACCAATTACCTGTAGGCAGGGTAATTTCCAAACTGCCCTCATACTTTCTTTGGCGCTTGCACCCTCTAGCCAATCCAAGCGTGCACTCCGCTTGAAATATTTCTCAGCATGAAGGTTGAAAAAAATACAAATAAGAGCTTTATACATGGGATGAAGCAGATAAATAGTATGAAATAAACAAACAAAAACAACAGATCTTACTCTGCACTGATAATCATATGCTGTAGCAGTGGCCCTAACAACCTCTCCATCATAGCTAGATGTTCCAAGTTCTCATTGTCTAAACATTCCAAGACTTGCCCAAAAGTCCCTGCAATTATATGACCCTATGGATTTAATTCATCGAATGAATTAAAAATGATGGGATTATGGAATGTCAATTTGAAAGTTTATGGAACCAAAAAAGTGAGTGTTTCATATTAATACCAATGTCTAGAAGACTCATATTAATAACAAAAATAAATAATAATAAAAAAAAAGATGGAAATGAGCAGATAAAGGGAGAAAGAAAAAAGCTGAGGGAAAAACTAACCTTCACCCATTTTACTCAGAATCCTGTTTGCAAGTACAAGTAAATAAAATATGTTATTGGTGAACTGATTACAAATCAAAGAAAAAATTGAGAACATGGATCCACAAATAATAGGACATATCTAAACCGAAGATCAATTAGTTTGTTATTTTCAAAAACTGTTTTTAGAAATGAGTTAGAGAACCATTTTCTAGGAAGCACCATAACACCATTTTATGTTCTCTGTTTTGTGGTTTCCCGTTAGGAATAGTATTATGAACACACACACACCCAAAAAAAGAAACATGCGTCCTTAAAATTTTCACAACTTTCAGAAAATATGTTTGAAAGCACTTTGGAAACCACTTCTTAATTACACGAAGTGTCCTTTTGAATCTTTTAGAAGCTGACTGGACCAGCTAGTTTGCATTGGCCCGAACACAGTTGGGATAAACCTGTAGCATCCTTTTGAAAGAAAAACCACCATTTCAATAGAAAAAAACGCAAAAAATAAAAATCAGACCGCCAATTTAATCCATGAAAACTGTAACGCCCTCAAAATAAACCCATAATTATACATTCATTATGCAAGAAAGACATATCATATTCCCAACATCAGAGTATTCTTACAAGAGATATTACATGTTGACCACAAAAGTAAATGTCCTATAGGCTTACAACTTTCCAAGACGACACTTGGGTTCAACAAAAGTAGAGTTCTAACTCTTTACACAAAATAAGCCATTGGCTTGATATACATGTAATACAAAAAGGATAATCACAAAAGATCTCTCAGCCACTAAGCCTCCCAAGCTACGTCCTTGGAGGTGGCATGTCACTTGTACCTGAAAATGATGTCCCATATAGGATGAGCCAACGCCCAGTAGAGATATGCTAAACATAATAGGAGTAATAACTAAAACATTAGCATTTGATAAATGTTTAACTCATATAAACCAACTTATAACACATTCCAGTTCCATGACCAATATCTCCATGTTTCATTCCACTTTCCTTTATTTAACCAATTTTATTCATAATCATGGCTCAGAACCTGGCCAAACATTTCAATGAGACAATAACTCATATAAAAACACTTCCATACTTTACAATAGATACACATATTTGCTGTATCAATAGAGTCCATCCCCTATCTCCTCACAAATAATATCCTGTTTAGGAGTCCATCCCCTATCTCCTCCCAAACCGTAGAGTGCATCCCCTATCTCCTTCCACACAATGCAATGTATATAAACACTTATCATATACAATGATAAATCAATACACATATTCGATGTATTATTCCAACCGTCATATTCAATGACATATTCAACGTGATTAGTTTCAGTTTTCCCTAATCAACATACAGTGTCTAATACAATCAAGATTATCCTCCACCGATAGCCTAAGGCAATTATTTCTAAACAGATAATAAATGTATCAACAGATAAATTATCAATATTTCTAAAGGTGAGTGATTAACTTATCCAACTCCACCATTCATTCTCATAACTCCTCAATTTCATTATTTCCAACTCAATCTCATATTTTCATAACTTTCCAAATTAATTCATAACAACAAATTAGGGCTTTCCTCTCCATTTTCTCAACATTGACCCAAAGCCTCAAATATTTTCATTAAACATCAATAATCTCATTTTAAGACCCAAAATATACATGTAATAGTCAAAAGAACAAAACCCCTCTTTATATATTTTGAAACCCTAACCCCCAAAATTACCCAACTTTAAGATTACATCAAAATGACTACAAGTTTATGTCAAAGACCATAAATATGAGTAGTTATTCCTACCTCAAATGGAGAGACCAAATGGAGAAGATGAAGGATTTCGAAGGTGCTCCAAACCCATAATTTTCGGATCAAAATGAAGAGCAAGCCAAACCCCACACTTTATATAAAGGGACTAAGGTAGAGGATCACTTGATCTAGATGATTTTGTAGAGAGAAGTTGAGGGCTCTCAAGTTTGGGTTTTGAAAAGTAAGAGAGAAAGAGAGAAAGTTGAAAAAGTGATCCAAAAAGTGATTTCACGATTTGATATACAAATAGGTACGCTCGAGCGTGGAACGCCCCGCTCGAGCCTCAGACACAGACTTACGCTCGAGCGTCAAAAGCGTCGCTCGAGTGACAGATGGACACTTCCAAAAGTTTTGAAGTCAATGGTCCCTGCTCGAGCGTGAAAGTGGATGCTCGAGCATCTGATGACCTGCAAAACAAACTACTGGGAGATGAATAATCACGCTTGGGCGTCAAAATGCTCGCTCGAGCGGAGAAGTAAAAACAAAAGGCCCACTCGAGCGTTGAAACCCCGCTCGAGCGTGAAGGCCAAAATCTGAGCATCAACTTTTGGTTTCTAAACACAACCAACCTGTTCCCAACCTGCCCAACACAACCCAAAACTCAAATACGAAGAGTACAGGACAGAAATACGATATAGACAACAACGATCATCCACAGAACCGAGTCCGGGTTACAATAAACAATGAAGGAAAAACCGAGATCGCTATAACCTGCTCAAAAGACAACAGAACTGGGCAGTCCAAATATCATACAACTAAAAAAATTAGTTGAGCAAGAAGCCAACCATGGTCAGCCATGAACTTCTGTTGAATGAACGCCATCTCTGCCTTAGACAGCTTTGAGTTTATAGTTCTTTCTGCTACGTAACTACTCCTCTCAACCTTTGATGTTTCCAAAACTTCATACTCATCCTTACATTCTTGCTGTGCCATTGAGTCTTTCCTATTTGATCGGTGCTCATAGGTTTTCCATCCCTTTGCGATGATACTGATGCAGTCCATTGTCGATTAGTTTCTAAGAACCCTTTATGTTGTCTATGAAGAGGCTGCTGAGGAGGCAGCCCATCAAGACCCATCAATTTGGAAATAACGTTCGGTGGCTATCCATCAACATGCACTGTTACAAACATACACTTAGCTATGTAAACACAGAAACTACACTTAGATATGTAAACACAGAAACACAAAAATAAATTAAAACACAGAAACTCTACTTTTTTCCTTCTGATCTTCCTTTCTCCTGAAAACCTTCCTGGGGTCTGGGAGTGAGTCTAGACCCATGAGTCTTGTGACTACTCCTGGGGTCCTGACTTGGGTTTTGAAATTCTTTTTGGGATTTTCAAAGGTGGTGGTGGTGGTAGGGATGTCGGTGGTGGGGTCGGATGGTTGGGTTGGGAGGCTGCCAACGCAGAGGAGGCAGCGGAGGATGCCGGAGAAACACTTGAACTCGGAATTCTGTGACTTGGCCATGTTTGAGAGGGAGAGAGAGAGATAGAGAGAGAGAGAGAGACTGTGTGGAAAGGCAGCAAAAGGCGCCGAAACTATAAAGGCTTGGCTTGGTACAATATAGAGGGAGGAGTGATCCGTGGAGTCATTTTACCAATTCGAATCTAATTTCCATAAATTGAACCTAATTTCCGTTCTTATTTTAAGATTTAATAGGTAAAATATTTATATAAAAAATTAACATGATTAGATATTAATTGTTATATATTTAAATTAAATTTATATTATAAAAAATAGATAATTATTTTTAAAATTATATTTGTCGCCTATTTTTTTTTTTTAAAACAAATATGCTTTAAATATATAGCTACTGATATTCAATTATTGTAATTTTTTATATGAATATTTTAATTAAAGATTTCTAAAAAATGAACTGTTCAAATCATCGGAATCGATTCTAAAATAGACCTACTACATCCAAACGCTCTCTCAAATTGAATAAAAAACCTTAAAAAAAGAAAAAGCCAAATCCTTTCTGATACCATGACATGGTTTATGTTTTTAATTATACGTACACCCAAAAAAAAAAAAAGTTACAGATAAAACATGTTGAGTTATTTTTTTTAGGTAGTTAAATAAATGGATAAATTATAAATACACATTTGAAATTTATTTAAAATATGAATTATTTCATGTGATTTTAAAAATTATATCATTTCCCCTGAAGTTTTTTACTTCATAATAAATGGTCATTTTATCAACAAATCATTTAGTCACAGCTATTATTGATGTCAATAGCATATTTCAATAAATAATTCAACCAATTTTATTATTATATGGTAGAGCATTTAGAAATTTTATTTTTTTTCGATGATTATTTCTTACTCATTAAGTTTTTAAAATTTATTAAATTATTTCCCTTTCAAAAATCGATATGACAAATTTTTAAAATTCATATATTTTTATTCTAAAATAGTGAAATATTATAACTATGTCATTTTTTTTTTATAACAAACCGTAATTTTAATTATTAATTGTTAACACAACAATTTTAATTTATCTATACTATATGTTATAATAAAGGAATATTTGAAACAAAACACTTAGAAAAATGGCTAGTGAGAACAAAGGAAATGATGTTAAAATTAGTACCCGCTGCATACGATTCCATTAACAGTTCAAAATAAACAAATCTACCAATTACCTATAGGCGGGGTAATTTCCAAACTGCCCTCGTACTTTCTTTGGAGCTTGCACCCTCTAGCCAATCCAAGCATGCATTTTGCTTGAAATATTTCTCAGCACGAAGGCTGAAAAAAAAACAAATAAGAGCTTTATACATGGGATGAAGCAGATAAATAGTATGAAACAAATAAACAAAAACAACAGATCTTATTCTGCACTAATAATCATATGCTCTGGCAGTGGCCCTAACAACCTCTCCATCATAGCTAGATGTTCCAAGGTCTCATTGTCTAAACATTCCAAGACTTGCCTAAAAGTCCCTGCAATTATATTACCCTATGGATTTAATTCATCCAATGAATTAAAAATGATGGGATTATGGAATGCCAATTTGAAAGTTTATGGAACCAAAAAAGTGAGTGTTTCATATTAATACTAGTGTCTAGAAGACTCATATTAATAACAAAAATAAATAATAAATAAAAAAAAGAAGGAAATGAACAGATAAAGGGAGAATGAAAGAAGCTGAAGGAAAAACTAACCTTCACCCATTTTACTCAAAATCATGTTTGCAAGTACAAGTAAATAAACAATGTTATTGGTGAATAGATTACAAATCAAAGAAAAAACTGAGAACATGGATCCAGAAATAATAAGACATATCAAAACCGAAGATCAATTAGTTTGTTATTTTCAAAAACAATTTTTAGAAATGAATTAGAAAACCATTTTCTAGGAAGCACCATAACACTATTTTATGTTCCCTGTTCTGTGGTTTCCAGTTAGGAATAGTATTATGAACACACACACACCCAAAAAAAAAAAAAACAGGGGTCCTCAAAATTTTCACAACTGTTAGAAAAAATGTTTGAGAGCATTTGGGAAATGTAACGCCCTCAAAATAAGACATAAAACCCATCACAAAAGACATGAATTGATATAAGAGAAATCAACTATTTCTATTCATCAGAGTAGTTCTTACAAAAGTATTACATGTTAACAACAAATGCAAATGCCCTACGGGCTTACAGCTTTCCAAGTTAACACTTGGTTACACACAAAAAAGTACTAACTCTATACAAAGAAGCCCTTGGCTTGATATACATGTAATACATACAAAATAAACAAAAGAGTCTTCAACTCTCATCCTCATTATCCAAGCTATGTCCTTGGTGGTGGCATGCTACCTGTACCTGAAAATAATGTCCCATATAGGGTGAGCCAACGCCCAGTAGAGATATGCTAAACACAGTATGATTAATGACTAAGACATTAGCAATTGATAAATGTTCAATTCCCATAAATCAATTTATAATCCATTTCCATTTCATGACCACCATGTCCATGTTTCATTTCATTTTCCATTTCTTATCAACTTTACAATTTACATCAGTGGCTCAGAATTTGGCCAACCACTTACATGAGACAGTGACTCATATCAAGCGTTTCCCATCTTACAAAAGATAAACATACTAGTTGTATCAACACCTCAACAGATAAGCGTACAAGCTGTATCCACATTTCAACAGATAAGCATATAAGCTATATCGACACTTCCAAAGATAAGCACATGAGCTGTATCAATACTTCCATAGATAAGCATATAAGCTATACCAACACATTAACTGACAAGCATATGAGCTGTATCAGTGGAGTCCATCCCCTATCTCCTCCAAACAACATCCGGTTTAGAGGTCCATCCCCTATCTTCCCATAAACCGTGGAGTACATCCTTTATCTTCTCCCACACACACAATGTATACACATATAAGTCATATACCCAATCAAGCAATACATATCGTTAATGTATTCTATCAACCGTAATACTCTATGACATAACCAATTGATTAGTTTTAGTTTGCCTAATCATCATGCATTGTCTACAACAATCAAAACTACCCTCCACCGGTGGCCCAAGCAATTATTTCTAAACAGATAGTAAAAGCTCCAATAGATAAAATATCGATGTTTTCAAAAGTGAACAATTAACAAATCAAACTCCATCGTTTCGCAATATAATGGGTCAATTTCATTATTCCCAACTAAATTCCCAATATCAACACATTACCCAGATTAATTATACCAATTAATCTATACAACAAATTTGGGTTTTCTACCCCATTTCCCCATATTGACCCAATGGTTTATATATTAATCAACCAATAACAATCTCATTATTTTGAAACCCAAATTACACATCTTAGAGTCAAAATTAACAAAACCCCCTTTTAACATTTTGAAACCCTAAGTTCCAAAATCACCCAACTTCAAACTTTATCAAAACAACCAAAAATCTATGTCAAAGACCATAAGAATGAGTAGGAATCCCTACCTCAAATTTCGGAGCCCAAGGAAGAAGATGACAAAAACAAAAATGCTCCAAATCACAACTTTTTCGGATCAAAAGATAGCCCTCGACGATCAACGACTTTTTTGTAAAGGCCAAAGGTGAGGAAACAACTCTTACTAGATCAATCCCTAGAGAGAAGGGAAGGATTTAGAGAGAGAAGCTCAACAATGGAGTGTTTGGAAAAGTATGAGAGAGACGAGAAGTGAAAAAGTGATTTTAAAAAGTCAAAACATGGAGCTTTAACCCAGTCGCCCCGCTCGAGCGGCCAAACCCCCGCTCAAGCGGCACTCACAGACTCCTACTCGAGCGGCCAATCCCCCACTCAAGTGTCGGATGCACACTGCTAGTACTTTTGCAGACAGGTTCCTCGCTCGAGCGCTAAACTCCCCGCTCGAGCGACACACACAAACTCCCGCTCGAGCGGCCAATTACCCGCTCGAGCATCCAACACTACACGGGAAATACTGAAGGGTTGATTTTCCCGCCCGAGCGTCAAAACCCCCGCTCGAGCGGACAAACTACAACAAAGGCCCCCCTCGAGCGTCAAAATCTCCGCTCGAGCGGACAGGCCAAAATCTGGGCATCTAGTCTTGGTTCCTAAGCTCAACCAACCTGTTTCAAGCCTACCCAACACAACCCAAGACTCAAACAAATGGAATTTAAGGACAACAACAAGGTAGACACAACTACCAACTCCACGGAACCAAGTCCGGAGTACAACTGAACAGCAAAAGGGGTACCAGGATCGCTATAACCTTCCCCCCTTAAAGAATTTCGTCCCCGAAATTAAGCACAAGTTTTTCAAAACAAGTTTTTCTCCGTTTAAAACAATGTTCCATATCAACATTAAACAACTTGACCCATTATCGGTCATTCCATCTCTTATCAAGAGGCATTTCACAACATATAGAATACAATATGCATATTCTTTCCATTTCAACAGTTTTCAATAAACATGATGATATAACTCCATCTCTATAATATAGCTAACATATGCAATATTATAATCAACTTCCATTTCAAGGCAAGTCTCCACAATACATCCATAAACCAAAACATTCACGATGTTTTACAACTTAAGACATATGTATAATGTTCTTAAAGTTCATTTTAATTACAAAATCTCAATACATGATTACACATCAACAAACAAGTCTGGATATTTCTCGCGGACTTCCAACTCACGTTCCCAAGTGGCCTCCTCCACTCCGTGATGTTTCCACAAAACCTTCACCAAAGGAATGGTCTTGCCACGCAGGACTTGATCCCGCCTATCCAAGACCTGAACCGGTCTCTCCTCATACGAGGCATCCTCATCTACCTCTAAGTCGGTCCAATCTAACACATGGGATGGATCCAGCTCATATTTCCGAAGCATACTAACATGAAAGACGTCATGAACCCCTGACAACTGCGGTGGCAAAGCCAAATGGTAAGCAACTTCCCCAATCCTCTCAAGGATCTCAAAGGGACCAATAAACCGAGGGATAGCTTCCCACTCCTCCCAAACCTCATCAAACCTCGCCTAGGTGATATCTTCAGAAAGACGTGATCACCTACCTCAAACGCCAAAGGTCTCCTCCTGCGGTCGGCATAACACTTTTGGCGACTTTGGGTTGTAACAAGCCTCTTACGGATAAGCTCAACCTTCTCCGTCGTCTCCCTAACCAACTCTGGACCCAGTAAAGGTGCATTGCCTACCTCGGCCCAACACACTGGAGACCTACATGGTCGACCATACAAAGCCTCAAACGGTGCCATACCGATGCTAGACTAAAAACTGTTGTTGTAGGCAAACTCCACCAATGGTAAGTGCCTCTCCCACGTCCCACTAAAGTCAAGGACACAACCTCGAAGCATATCCTCAAGGATCTGAATAGTACGCTCGGACTGCTCGTCAGTCCGCGGATGATAAGCCGTACTAAAAGTCAACTTAGTGCCCAAGGCACTCTGCAAACTCTGCCACAACCTAGCAGTAAAACGGGGATCTCTATCTGAAACGATCGTCACTGGAACCCCGTGCAACCTCACTACGTCTCGAATATACAAGTCGGCGAGATGATCTGCCGAATCTCTCACGCGCATAGGGATAAAGTGTGCCGACTTAGGCAACTGGTCTACAACCACCCAAATAGCATCACTACCCCGCTGAGTCCTCGGAAGACCTACAACGAAGTCCATAGTGACATGCTCCCACTTCCACTCGGCAATAGGCAAGGGTTGCAACAAGTCCGCTGGCCTCTGATGCTCGGCCTTCACTTGCTGACAAGTAAGGCACTTCAATACGAAAACAGCCACATCTCTCTTCATACCCTGCCATCAAAACTGGCGACCCAAATCCCGATACATCTTAGTGCCTCCCGGATGCACCGCAAGGCGCGAATGGTGAAACTCTCGAAGTACTTCCTCTCAGCAAGACTCCGGCACAAATAAACGGTCTCGGTATCTCACACTTAGGCCGGGATACACCGCCAAACCCTTCTCAACCTTCCCGCTGGAGATCTTCTCTCGGAGGGATTCTACCTCAAGGTCACCTCTCTGTGCCTCTAGCACTCTAGTCACAAGTGCAGGCTGCGCAACAACAGAAATAAAGCCGCAGCCTCAACAGATTCGCCTAGAAGCAAATCAAACTCGCCAAGTGCCCCTAACATCTCCCATTCCCGGATGGCTATACAAGCTACATCACTAATGGATTTCCTACTAAGGGCATCGGCCACGACATTGGCCTTTCCTGGGTGATAGTGCAATTCAAAATCATAGTCCTTAATGAACTCCATCCACCTTCTCTGCCTCAAATTTAGGTCTCTCTGTGTGAACAGATACTTCAAACTCTTATGATCCGAGAACACCTTGAATCTCTCACCATAAAGGTAGTGCCTCCAAATCTTCAAGGCAAAGAACACTGCTAACTCTAGGTCATGGGTAGGGTAATTCTTCTCGTGTATTTTCAACTGACGTGAGCCATAAGCTACCACTTTTCCCTCTTGCATCAACACACAACCCAAACCCTCTCGTGAGGCATCACAATAAATCGCATAACCCAACCCTCTCTCCAGAATAATCAACACCGGAGCGGTGGTCAATCTAACCTTCAATTCCTGGAACGACTTTTCACAAGTCTCACTCCATACAAATTTGACCCCTTTCCGCGTCAACATAGTCAATGGCGAAGCTAACCTGGAGAAATCTTTCACAAACCAGCGGTAATACCCAGCTAATCCCAGGAAACTGCGGATCTCAAACACATTCTTAGGGTGTGCCCAATTCTGCACTGCCTCTATCTTGGATGCATCAACAGACACCCCTTCCTCGGATACCACATGGCCTAAGAACTTGACTTCTCCTAGCCAGAACTCACACTTTCCAAATTTGGCATAAAGCTTATGGACTCTAAGAAATTCAAGCACCACTCTCAAGTGTTCTTCGTGCTCCTCCTCAGAAGACGAATAGATGAGAATGTTGTCCATGAAAACGACTACAAAACGATCTAAGAATTCCCAAAAGATCCGGTTCATCAAATCCATAAAGACTTCCGATGCATTGGTAAGCCCAAATGGCATCCCCAGAAACTCATAATGGCCATACCGCGTACGGAATGCCGTCTTTTGAATATCCTCCTCCCTGACCCTCAACTGGTGGTAACCCGATCTCAAATCTATCTTAGAGAAACAACGAGAACCCTTCAACTGGTCAAACAGATCATCTATATGGGGCATAGGGTACTTATTCTTGACCGTAGCCTGATTCAACTTCCGGTAGTCGATACACAATCTCAAGGCACCATCTTTCTTCTTAGCAAATAGGGCCGGTGCTCCTCACAGTGAAACACTAGGGCGAATGAAGCCCTTATCTAGCAATTCTTGGAGCTGAACTTTCAACTCAACCAACTCTGCTGGGGCAAAACGATAAGGTGCCATCAAAATTGGCACCGTGCCGGGCACTAAATCAATAAAGAACTCTATCTCTCGGTGAGGTGGCAAATCTACAAGCTCCTCGGGAAAGACATCCGAATACTCACAAACCACCATCGGCAACACACTCTGGGTCTCGTCACACTCACCACTCATAAAGCAAGCGAGTAGACCACTAAGCTCACTCCGCCCTCTCGGACCATACCCCGGTGGCAAAACACTACCAACCCGGTCCCCCAAGAAATGGAAACACTCCCTGCTCACGGTACAACAAGTGACCCTCTGGCGGTAGCAATCAATAATTGCCCGGTATGACGACAACCAGTCTATACCCAAAATAACATCAAAGCCCTTCATGGGCATAACTACAAAAGGAAACAGAAGCCTATGGTCGGTGACCTCCATATCACAACCTCTACATCCATATTTCAAAATCAGCTCACCCCCAAGAGGTGATACAACACAAATAGAAGATGCTAATAGTGCTAACTCCAACTCCAACACAGATGCAAATGCAGCAGACACAAAAGAATGAGATGCACCCGTATCAATCAACACATTAGCAACTGAGTTGCAAAACAGAAAGGTACCTCTCACTACTGACGGAGATGTACTAGGTCCTGCGCGGTGACAGCATACACGCCTCAGAGGCCTCGATCCACTTGCTCACCTCTAGGAGCAAACGATCGATGCATGTTGGAAAGACGAGGCTCTGGATTGGCCTCGAGGCCTGCATGCATCGAGCTAGCTGATAACTCTGCTCGCTTAGAACCAGACGCCTCAAGTGGCACTCAACTGTGGCAAACCTCTTCAGTGCCCAGGTCCACACACTGATAACAAGACAAAGGCTGGCCCCTGCCCTGACTTTGGCCCTGAGGTCTAGCTGAAGAAGAAGCAGCTCGCTGACCCCCTCCCTTTTACGGGCAAACCGAAGACTTGTGACCCAGCTGGCCATATGCAAAACAAGTCAAGCCTCCCTGACTACCTCTCCCAGAACCTGCACTCGGCACTGGGAAGGTCGATCTAGGCAAACCCCCTTGAGACTGTTGAGGGTTGAAACCCTTCTGTCTCCTGCCATCACCCTGGCCTTCTTGGCTCCTCTTGGAACCGCCATGCTTCTCCTCATCCTCTTCCTGCATCATAAGCTCCATGTGAGCCGCAACATCCACCAAACATCTATATTCCCGAATAAGCGATCCTCCAACCCTCAACTTGAGCCCATGCCTCAATTTTCGCTCAAATTCAAAGCAACGGCATTCTTCGGACGCCACCAGTTCAGGTGCAAACCTGGACAGACTAGTAAAAGTAGCCTCAAACTCGGCCACTGATGAACCCTGCTGTTTAAGCCGACAAAACTGATCCCTCAGCTTCTCCCTAACAGCCGAAGATAAGAATTTCTCTTGGAAAGCATTCACAAAAGCCTCCCACGCACCACCAACACGGCCCATCTCGTACTTCCACCGTTGACCCACATCTCCCTTCAGTTGGAAGGATGCCAAGGTCACCTTTAAACCCCCGTCCTCGATGCCAAGCATCTTGAACGTCTTCTCCATCTGTTCCAACCACTCGTCAGCCTTAAGTGGCTCTTTCGGATCTCCAACAAATTCATCCGGATTAGACTGGAAAAATTGCCTCTTCAAGAAAGAAGGCCCTTCCTCTACAACCTAATGCTCAGCTCTGAGAATACCCAAAGCTCCCGCTATTTCTCGGGCCAAGGCAGCCATAGCCTGCTGACCCATTGGCTCGGCCACGTTGGCCTAACCAACTCCCTCCTGTATTGCCGGAATGTCATCCGGTAAAGGCACCTCCTACCTCCTAGGCCTACCACGCCTACCACCTCGTCCTGACATCCTATTAAAGATAACAAAGACGTTAGCACATTCATAAATGTGCTGAAACTAAACACCCTCGTCCTAATGCATGGACAACTATAATTCACTCCACGTAAGCACATAAACACATAAGCACTTACGAATTCCATTCCTAGATAATGACAGTTCCATGGCGTTACTAGAGTTCCGGTTAGAAACAGCATTGATCAAGTGCTTTTCCAACAAGACTCACAGAAACCCAAGGATCCAATCAATATCCTAGAAGTCGAATCCCATACCCAAATAGTCACATAAGCATGTTATCTATTAAACACAAGACACTACATCTAAGTCTCTAACCAAGCAAGACAAACCCCTTGTGATCCTAATCACTTCCCACGTACCCAAAGTATTCGAACCCGGTACGCTCTGATACCAAGTTGTAATGCCCTCAAAATAAGACATAAAACCCATCACAAAAGACATGAATTGATACAAGAGAAATCAATTATTTCTATTCATGAGAGTAGTTCTTACAAAAGTATTACATGTTAACAACAAAAGCAAATGCCCTACGGGCTTACAGCTTTCCAAGTTAACACTTGGTTACACACAAAAGAGTACTAACTCTATACAAAGAAGCCCTTGGCTTGATATACATGTAATACATACAAAATAAACAAAAGAGTCTTCAACTCTCATCCTCATTATCCAAGCTATGTCCTTGGTGGTGGCATGCTACCTGTACCTGAAAATAATGTCCCATATAGGGTGAGCCAACGCCCAGTAGAGATATGCTAAACACAGTATGATTAATGACTAAGACATTCGCAATTGATAAATGTTCAATTCCCATAAATCAATTTATAATCCATTTCCATTTCATGACCACCATGTCCATGTTTCATTTCATTTTCCATTTCTTATCAACTTCACAATTTATATCAGCGGCTCAGAACCTGGCCAACCACTTACATGAGACAGTGACTCATATCAAGTGTTTCCCATCTTACAAAAGATAAACATACTAGTTGTATCAACACCTCAACAGATAAGCGTACAAGCTGTATCCACATTTCAACAGATAAGCATATAAGCTATATCGACACTTCCAAAGATAAGCACATGAGCTGTATCAATACTTCCATAGATAAGCATATAAGCTATACCAACACATTAACTGACAAGCATATGAGTTGTATCAGTGGAGTCCATCCCCTATCTCCTCCCAAACAACATCCGGTTTAGAGGTCCATCCCCTATCTTCCCATAAACCGTGGAGTACATCCCTTATCTCCTCCCACAAACACAATGTATACACATATAAGTCATATACCCAATCAAGCAATACATATCGTTAATGTATTCTATCAACCGTCATACTCTATGACATAACCAATTGATTAGTTTAAGTTTGCCTAATCATCATGCATTGTCTACAACAATCAAAACTACCCTCCACTGGTAGCCCAAGCAATTATTTCTAAGCAGATAATAAAAGCTCCAACAGATAAAATATCGATGTTTTCAAAAGTGAACAATTAACAAATCAAACTCCACCGTTTCGCAATATAATGAGTCAATTTCATTATTCCCAACTAAATTCCCAATATCAACACATTACCCAGATTAATTATACCAATTAATCTATACAACAAATTTGGGTTTTCTACCCCATTTCCCCATATTGACCCAATGGTATATATATTAATCAACCAATAACAATCTCATTGTTTTGAAACCCAAATTACACATCTTAGAGTCAAAATTAACAAAACCCCCTTTTAATATTTTGAAACCCTAAGTCCCGAAATCACCCAACTTCAACACTTTATCAAAATAACCAAAAATCTATGTTAAAGACCATAAGAGTGAGTAGGAATCCCTACCTCAAATTTCGGAGCCCAAGGAAGAAGATGACAAAAACAAAAATGCTCCAAATCACAACTTTTTCGGATCAAAAGATAGCCCTCGACGATCAACGACTTTTTTGTAAAGGCCAAAGGTGAGGAAACAACTCTTACTAGATCAATCCCTAGAGAGAAGGGAAGGATTTAGAGAGAGAAGCTCAACAATGGAGTTTTTGGAAACGTATGTATGGCGATCCCGGTATTCCCTCTTCAGTTCAGTTGTACTCCGGACTAGGTTCCGTGGAGTTGGTAGTTGTGTCTATCTTGTTGTCGTCCTTTAATTCCATTTGTGTGAGTTTTGGGATGTTCTGGACAGGTGTGTTACAGGTTCGTTGAGCCTGAGTCTCTAATCTAGTTACCCAGGTTTTTGGTGTTACGCTCGAGTGGGTTATTCTGCGCTCGAGCGGGATTTGGTTTTTGGCTGTCCGCTCAAGCGGGACTTCTTGCGCTGGAGCGGGATTTACACACTCACAGTATTTTGTTTTCTGCCAAACTTCTGCAGATGTGATTTCTACGCTCAAGCGGATTTCCTGCGCTCGAGTGGGCTTGTTGGAGCTCGAGCGGGTAATACATTGTTGGTATAAGTTCTGGGAGGGGGAAATCTGTGCTCGAGCGAACGGGTTTTCGCGCTCGAGCGGATGTACTTTATTCATGTGTCTTGGCGCTCGAGCGGACACAGATTTTTGTTCTTGACGCTCGAGCATTGTGTTTTCCGCTCGAGCGGACATATCGTATATCAGTACACAGTCGGGCATTTTTAGATCACTTTTTACAACCTCATTCTCTCTCTTACTTTTCAGAAACACCATTTGAGACCTTCTCTCTCTAGAAACTCCCTTCTCTCTAGGGTTTGATCTAGTTAGAGTGCTTTCTTCCTCTTCGCCCTTTGTAAAAGTTGGGTTGATCGTCGAGGGCTTCGTCTTAATCCGAAAAGTTTAGAGTTTGGAGCATTTCAGTTTTGGTCTCTTCTCTCCTTTTGTAGAGCCGAATTTGAGGTAGGGATTCCTACTCACCATCATGGTCTTTGACATAGATTTTTGGTTGTTTTGGCAAAGTGTTGAAGTTTTTTGATTTTGGGACTTAGGGTTTCAAAATGGTATAATAGAGGGCTATTATTTTGATTCTTAAACTTGTATTTTGGGTCTCAAAATGATAATTTGGGTGTTGGTTGTTGATATTTGAACCTATGGGTTAATATTGAGGGTAGGGGAAGAAAACCCTAATTTGTATATAAATTAATTGGTATAATTAATTTGGAAAGTTATGGATTTTATTAAATCAAATTGGAATTAATGAAATTGATTCATTAAATTGTGGAATGGTGGAGTTGGATTTACTAATCGTTCACTTTTGGAAAACATTGTTATTTTATCTGTTGGAGCTTTTATTTCCTGTTTAGCAATATTTGCTTGGGCTACCGGTGGAGAGTAGTTTTGATTGTTGTAGATAATGCATGATGATTAGGCAAATTGAAACTAATCAAGTGGACAAGCATAGAGTATGACGGATGAAAGAATGCATTAACGTTATGTGTTGATTGAATATGTATATGACCTTTGTGTATGTATATATGTTGTGTTGTGTGGGAGGAGATAGGGGATGTACTCCACGATTTAGGGGAAGATGGGGGATGGACCTCTAAACCGGATGTTGTTTGGGAGAAGATAGGGGATGGACTCCACTGATACAGCTCATATGCTTGTCAGTTTATGTGTTGATACAGCTCATATGCTTATCTTTGGAAGTGTTGATATATCTTATATGCTTATCTGGTGGTTTGTTGATATAGCTCGTAAGCTTATCTATCGAAGTGTTGATACAGCTAGTAGGCTTATCTATTGTGAAATGAGAACCGTTTAAAAATGAGTTTTGTCTCATGTAAGTTGTTGGCCAGGTTCTGAGCCATAGTTGTGAATTGTGAGCTTGTTAAGGGATGGAAAATGAAATGAAACACAGACACTGTGGTCATTTAATGGAAATGGTGTATGAATTGATTTATGGGAATTAAACATTTGTCAACTGCTAAAGTCTTAGTTAATGCTCATATCGTGTTTAGCATATCTCTATTGGGCATTGGCTCACCCTATATGGGACATCATTTTCAGGTACAGGTAGCATGCCACCTCCAATGACATAGCTTGGATGGATGTGGGAGTTGAAGACTCTTTTTTTTATTTTTTTTATTTTGTTGTATTACATGTACATCAAGCCACGGACTTATTTTGTATAGAGTTAGTACTCTTCTGTTGTGAAACCAAGTATTAACTTGGAAAGCTGTAAGCCTATAGGGCACTTGCTTTTGTTGTTAACATGTAATACTGTTGTAAGAATTACTCTGATGAATGAATAGGTGTTGATTTCCTTATATCAATGCATGTCTAAAGTAATGGGTTTTATGTAATATTTTGAGGGCGTTACAACTTGGTATCAGAGCGTACCGGGTTCGAATACTTTGGGTACGTGGGAAGTGATTAGTATCACAATGGGTTTGTCTCGCTTGTTAGAGACTTAAGTGTAATGTAATGTGTTTTTGTGATAGCATGTTTATGTGACTATTTGGGTATGGGATTTGATTTCTAGGATATTGATTGGATCCTTGGGTTTCTGTGAGTCTTGTTGGAAAAGCACTTGATCAATGCTGTTTCTAACCGGAACTCTAGTAACGCCTTTGGGACCGCTATTATCCGGGATGGAATTCGTAAGTGCTTATGTGTTTATGTGCTTACGTGGAGTGAATTACAGTTGTCCATGCATTAGGACGTGGGTGTTTTGTTTCGGCACATTTTTTTAAATGTGCTAATGTCTTTATTACCTTTAATAGGTTGTTTGGACGAGGTGGTAGGCGTGGTAGGCCTAGGAGGCAGGAGGCCCCTTTACCGGACGAAGTTCCGGAAATGCAGGAGGGAGTTGGTTAGGCCAATGTGGCGGAACTAGTGGGTCAGTAGGCTATGGGTGCCTTGGCCCGAGAGATAGCGGGAGCTTTGGGTATCAGGTTGCAGAGGCAGGGCCTTCTTTCTTAAAGAGGGAATTTTTTCGGTCTAACCCGGACGAATTTATTGGAGTGGTTGGAACAGATGGAGAAGACATTCGAGATGCTTGGCATTGAGGATGGGACTCTAAAGGTGACCTTGGCATCCTTCCAGCTGAAGGGAGATGCAGGTCAATGATGGAAGTATGAGAAGGCCCGTGTTGGTGGTACATGGGGGGCTTTTATAGAGGCTTTCTAGGGGAGGTTTTTATCTGCAGCTGCTAGGGAGAAGTTGAGGGATCAGTTTAGCCGGCTTAAGCAGTAGGGTTTGTTAGTGGCCGAATTTGAGGCTACTTTTACTAGCTTATCCAGGTTTGCACCTGAACTAGTGGCGTCCGAGGAACGCCGTTGCTATGAATTTGAGCGGAAGTTGAGGCGGGGCCTCAAGTTGAGAGTTGGTGGGTCTTACATCCGAGAGTATGGACATCTGGTGGATGCGGCTGCTCATATGGAAATTATGATGCAGGAGGAGGATGATGAGAAGCAGCAAGGTTCCAAGAGGAGCCAAGAGGGCCAGGGTGATGGCAGGAGACAGAGGGGTTTTAACCCACAATAATCTCAGGATGGTTTGACTAGATCGACTTTTCCGGTACCGAGTGCAGGCTCCGAGAGAGGTAGCCAGGGAGGTTTGACTTGTTTTGCATGTGGCCAACTAGGTCACAAGTCTTCGATTTGCCTACAGAAGGGAGGGGTTCAGCGAGCTGCTTCTTCTTCAGCCAGACCTCAGGGCTAGAGTTAGGGCAGGGGCCAGCCTTTGTCTTGTTATCAGTGTGGACAGCCTGGGCACCTGAAGAGGTTTTGCCCACAGTTGAATGCCACTTCAGGAGCGTCTGGTTCTAGGCAGACGCAGAGTTATTTGCCAGCTCAGTCTGTGCAGGCCTCGAGGGTCAACCCGGGAGCTTCGTCTTCCCAGTCTGTGCATCAGTCGTTTGCTCCTAGAGGTTAGCAGGTGGATCAAGGGCTTACAGGGCGCGTGTATGCTGTTACCACGCAGGACCTAGTACCGGCTCCATCAGTAGTGAGAGGTACCTTTCTGTTTTGCAACTCGGTTGCTAGTGTATTGATTGATACGGGTACGTCTCATTCTTTTGTATCTGCTGCATTTGCATCTATGTTGGAGTTGGAGTTAGCACTATTAGCGTCTCCTATTTGTGTCGTGTCGCCTATTGGGGGTGAGTTGATTTTGAAACACGGATGTAGGGGTTGTGATATAGAGGTTGACGATCATAGGCTTCCGTTTCCTTTTGTGGTTATGCCCATGATGGGCTTTGATGTTATTTTGGGTATGGACTGGTTATCGTCATACCGGCCAGTTATTGATTGCTACCCCCAGAGGGTCACTTGTTGTACCGTGAGCGGGGAGTGTTTCCATTTCTTGGGGGACCGGGTTGGTAGTGTTTTGCCACCGTGGTATGATCCGTGAGGGCGGGGTGAGCTTAGTGGTCTACTTGCTAGCTTTTTGAGTGGTGAGTGTGACGAGACCCAGATTGTATTGGTGAGGGTGGTTTGTGAGTATTCGGATGTTTTTCACGAGGATCTCGTTGGTTTGCCACCTCACCAGGAGATTGAGTTCTCTATTGATCTAGTGCCCGGCACGGCGCCGATTTCTATGGCACCTTATCGTTTTGCCCCAGCCGAGTTGAGTGAGTTGAAGATTCAGCTCCAGGAATTGTTAGATAAGGGGTTTGTTCGCCCTAGTGTTTCATTGGGGAGCACCGCCCTCTTTGCTAAAAAGAAAGATGGTGCCTTGAGATTGTGTATCGACACGGAAGTTGAATCGAGCTACGGTCAAGAATAAGTACCCTATGCCTCAGATAGATGATCGTTCGACCAGTTGAAGGGTTCCCATTGTTTCTCTAAGATAGACTTGAGATCGGGTTACCACCGGTTGAGGGTCGGAGGAGGATATTCAAGACGGCATTTCATTACGATGGCCATTATGAGTTTCTGGTGATGCCATTTGGGCTCACCAATGCACCGGCAGTCTTTATGGACTTGATGAACCAGATCTTCCGGGAATTCTTGGATTGTTGTGTGGTCGTCTTCGTGCACGACATCCTGATTTATTCACCTTCAGAGGAGGAGCACGAGGCACACTTGAGAGTGGTGCTTGAGCTGCTTAGAGCCCATAGGCTATACGCCAAGTTTGGGAAGTGTGAGTTCTGGCTAGAAGAAGTCAAGTTCTTAGGCCATGTGGTATCCGGGGAAAGGGTGTCTGTTGATACATCCAAGACTGAGGCAGTGCAAGATTGGGCATAGCCTAAGAGTGTGTTTGAGATCCACAGTTTTCTGGGATTAGCTGGGTATTACCGTCGATTTGTGAAGGATTTCTCTAGGTTAGCTTCACCGTTGACTAGACTGACTCGGAAGGGAGTCAAATTTGTATGGAGTGAGAGTTGTGAAAAGTCGTTCCAGGAATTGAAAGTTAGATTGACCACCGCTCCAGTCTTGATTATTCCGGAGAGGATTGGGTTATGTGGTTTATTGTGATGCCTCACGGGAGGGTTTGGGTTGTGTGTTGTTGCAAGAGGGGAAGTAATAGCTTATGGCTCACGTCAGTTGAAAATTCATGAGAAGAATTACCATATCCATGACCTAGAGTTAGCAGCGGTGATCTTTGCCTTGAAAATCTGGAGGCACTACCTTTATGGTGGGAGATTCGAGGTGTTCTCGGATTATAAGAGTCTGAAATATCTGTTTACACAAAAAGACTTGAACTTGAGGCAGAGGAGGTGGATGGAGTTCATTGAGGATTACGACTTCGAGTTGCATTATCATCCGGGGAAGGTCAATGTTGTGGCCGATGCCCTTAGCAGAAAATCTATAGGTGATGTAGCTTGTATAGCCATCCGGGAGTGCGGGATGTTGGGGGCACTCAGTGAGTTCGATTTGCATTTGAGCGAATCTGTTGAGGCTGCGGCCTTGTTTTTTGTTGTTGCGCAGCCTACACTTGTGACTCGAGTGTTAGAGGCACAAAGGAGTGACCTTGAGGTAGAGTCCCTCCGAGAGAAGATCTCCAGTGGGAAAGTTGAGAAGGGTTTGACGGTGTATCCCGACCTGAGTGTGAGATACTGTGACCGTTTGTTTGTGCCAGAGTCTTGCCGAGAGGAAGTACTCCGAGAGTTCCATCATTCACGCCTTGCGGTGCATCCGGGGGGTACTAAGATGTATCGGGATTTGGGTCGCCAGTTTTGGTGGCGGGGTATGAAGAAAGATGTGGCAGTTTTCGTGTCTAAGTGCCTTACTTGTCAGCAAGTGAAGGCCGAGCATCAGAGGCCAGCGGGTTTGTTGCAACCCTTGCCTATAGCCGAATGGAAGTGGGAGCATGTCACTATGGACTTCGTTGTAGGTCTTCCGAGGACTCAGCGGGGTACTGATGCAATTTGGGTGGTTGTAGACCGGTTGACTAAGTCGGCGCACTTCATTCCTATGCGCGTGAGGGATTCGGTAGATTATCTTGCCGACTTGTATATTCGGGACATAGTGAGGTCACACGAGGTCCCAGTGACGATCGTCTCAGATAGAGATCCTCGTTTTACTGCTAGGTTGTGGCAAAGTCTGCAGAGTGCTTTGGGCACTAAGTTGACCTTTAGTACGGCTTATCACCCTCAGACTGATGGGCAGTCTGAGCGTACTATTTAGATCCTTGAGGATATGCTTCGGGGTTGTGTCCTTGACTTTAGTGGGATGTGGGAGAGGCACTTACCACTGGTGGAGTTCGCCTACAACAACAGCTTTCAGTCTAGTATCGGTATGGCACCGTTTGAGGCCTTGTGTGGCCGACCTTGTAGATCCCCAGTTTGTTGGGCCGAGGTGGGTGACGCACCTTTGTTGGGTCCGGAGTTGGTGAGAGAGACGACAGAGAAAGTTGAGCTTATCCGTAGGAGGCTTGGTATAGCCCAGAGTCGTCAGAAATCCTATGCTGACCGTAGGAGGAGACCTTTGGTGTTTGAGGTAGGTGATCATGTTTTCTTGAGAATATCACCTAGGCGAGGTTTGATGAGGTTCGAAAAGAGTGGGAAGTTATCCCCTCGGTTCATCGGTCCCTTTGAGATCCTTGAGAGGATTGGGGAGGTCGCTTATCGCTTGGCTTTACCACCGCAGTTGTCCGGAGTGCATGACGTGTTTCATGTGAGTATGCTTCGGAAGTATGAGCCGGATCCGTCCCACGTGTTAGATTGGGCCGACTTAGAGGTAGATGAGGATGCCTCGTATGAGGAGAGACCGGTTCGGGTCTTTGATAGACGGGGTCAAGTCCTGCGTGGCAAGACCATCCCTTTAGTGAAGGTTTTGTGGAAACACCACGGAGTGGAGGAAGTCACTTGGGAACGTGAGTTGGAGGTCCACGAGAAATATCCGGACTTGTTTGTTGATGTGTAATCATGTATTGAGATTTTGTAATTTTAATGAACTTTAAGAACATTATGTATGTGTCTTAAATTGTGAAACATTGTGAATGTTTTGGCTTATGGATATAGTGTGAAAACTTGCCTTGAAATGGAAGTTGATTATAATATTGCATATGTTGGTTATATTATAGAACTAGAGATGTATCAGGAATATTGATTATGATATGAAATTGTGAACCATGTATGTTGGAAATGGAAGAGAAATGCATGTTAATGTTGCACTTGTAATATATGTTGTCTTTACATATTGTGAGATGCCTCTTGATAAGAGATGGAATGACCAGTAATGGGTCGAGTTGTTAAATGTCGTAATAAACATTTGTTTAAAATGAAAAAAAAAACTTGTTTTCCAGAAACTTGCACTTAATTTCGGGGACGAAATTCTTTAAGGGGGGGAGGTTATGTCGATCCCGGTATTCCCTCTTCAGTTCAGTTGTACTCCGGACTCGGTTCCATGGAGTTGGTAGTTGTGCCTATCTTATTGTCGTCCTTTAATTCCATTTGTGTGAGTTTTGGGATGTTCTGGATAGGTGTGTTACAGGTTGGTTGAGCCTGAGTCTCTAATCTAGTTACCCAGGTATTTGGTGTTACGCTCGAGCGGGTTATTTTGCGCTCGAGCGAGATTTAATTTTGGTGTCTCGGCGGGACTTCTTCTTGCGCTCGAGCGGGATTTACACACTCACAGTATTTTGTTTTCTGCAAAACTTCTGCAGATGTGATTTCTACGCTCGAGCGGGGTGCGCTCGAGCGGGCTTGTTGGAGATCGAGCGGGTAATACATTGTTGGTATAAGTTCTAGGAGGGGGAAATCTGCGCTCGAGCGGACGGGTTTTCGCGCTCGAGTGGATGTACTTTATTCATGTGTCTTGGCGCTCGAGCGGGTCTTCTTACACTCGAGCGGACCCAGATTTTTGTTCTTGACACTCGAGCGTTGTATTTTCCGCTCGAGCGGACATGTCGTATATCAGTGCATAGTCGGGCATTTTTAGATCACTTTTTACAACCTCATTCTCTCTCTTACTTTTCAAAAACACCATTTGAGACCTTCTTCCTCTGGAAACTCCCTTCTCTCTAGGGTTTGATCTAGTTAGAGTGCTTTCTTCCTCTTCGCCCTTTGTAAAAGTTTCGAGGGCTTCGTCTTGATCCGAAAAGTTTGGAGTTTGGAGCATTTCGGTTTTGGTCTCTTCTCTCCTTTTGTAGCTCCGAATTTGAGGTAGAGATTCCTACTCACCATCATGGTCTTTGACATAGATTTTTGGTTGTTTTGGCAAAGTGTTGAGGTTGGTTGATTTTGGGACTTAGGGTTTCAAAATGGTATAATAGAGGGCTATTATTTTGATTCTTAAACTTGTATTTTGGGTCTCAAAATGATAATTTGGGTGTTGGTTGTTGATATTTGAACCTATGGGTTAATATTGAGGGTAGGAGAAGAAAACCCTAATTTGTATATAAATTAATTGGTATAATTAATTTGGAAAGTTATGGATTTTATGAAATCAAATTGGAATTAATGAAATTGATTCATTAAATTGTGGAATGGTGGAGTTGGATTTACTAATCGCTCACTTTTGGAAAACATTGTTATTTTATCTGTAGGAGCTTTTATTTCCTGTTTAGCAATATTTGCTTGGGCTACCGGTGGAAGGTAGTTTTGATTGTTGTAGATAATGCATGATGATTAGGCAAATTGAAACTAATCAAGTGGACAAGTCATAGAGTATGATGGATGAAAGAATGCATTAACGTTATCTGTTGATTGAATATGTATATGACCTTTGCGTATGTATATATGTTGTGTTGTATAGGAGGAGATAGGGGATGTACTCCACGATTTAGGGGAAGATGGGGGATGGACCTCTAAACCGGATGTTGTTTGGGAGAAGATAGGGGATGGACTCCACTGATACAGCTCATATGCTTGTCAGTTTATGTGTTGATACAACTCATATGCTTATCTTTGGAAGTGTTGATATAGCTTATATGCTTATCTGGTGGTTTGTTGATATAGCTCGTAAGCTGATCTATTGTGAAATGAGAACTGTTTAAAAATGAGTTTTGTCTCATGTAAGTTGTTGGCCAGGTTCTGAGCCATAGTTGTGAATTGTGAGCTTGTTAAGGGATGGAAAATGAAATGAAACACAGACACTGTGGTCGCTTAATGGAAATGGTGTATGAATTGATTTATGGGAATTAAACATTTGTCAACTGCTAAAGTCTTAGTTAATGCTCATATTATGTTTAGCATATCTCTATTAGGCGTTGGCTCACCCTATATGGGACATCATTTTCAGATACAGGTAGCATGCCACCTCCAAGGACATAGCTTGGATGGATGTGGGAGTTGAAGACTCTTTTTTTTTTATTATTTTGTTGTATTACATGTACATCAAGCCACAGGCTTATTTTGTATAGAGTTTGTACTATTCTTTTGTGAAACCAAGTGTTAACTTGGAAAGCTGTAAGCCTATAGGGCACTTGCTTTTGTTGTTAACATGTAATACTGTTGTAAGAATTACTCTGAATTCGAATAGGTGTTGATTTCCTTATATCAATGCATGTCTAAAGTAATGGGTTTTATGTAATATTTTGAGGGCGTTACAGTATGAGAGAAAAGAGAAGTGAAAAAGTGATTTTAAAAAGTCAAAACACGGAGCTTTAACCCAGTCGCCCCGCTCGAGCGGCCAAACCCCCGCTCAAGCGGCACTCACAGACTCCCGCTCGAGCGGCCAATCCCCTACTCAAGCGTCGGATGCACACTCCCTGTACTTTTGCAGACAGGTTTCCCGCTTGGGCGCTGAACTCCCCGCTCGAGCGACACACACAAACTCCCGCTCGAGCGGCCAATTACCCATTCGAGCGTCCAACACTACACAGGAAATACTGAATGGTTGATTTTCCCGCTCGAGCGTCAAAACCCCTGCTCGAGCGGACAAACTACAACAAAGGCCCCCCTCGAGCGTCAAAATCTCCGCTCGAGCGGACAGGCCAAAATCTGGGCATCTAGTCTTGGTTCCTAAGCTCAACCAACCTGTTTCAAACCTACCCAACACAACCCAAGACTCAAACAAATGGAATTTAAGGACAACAACAAGGTAGACACAAGTACCAACTCCACGGAACCAAGTCCGGAGTACAACTAAACAGCAAAGGGGGTACCAGGATTGCTATAGGAAACCATTTCTTAATTACATGATGTGCCTTTTTGAATCTTTTAAAAGCAGACTGGACTAGCCAGTTTGCATTGGGCCCGAACACAGTTGTGATAAACCTATAGAATCGTTTTGAAAGAAAAACCAGCTTTTTCAATAGAAAAAAACACAAAAAACAAAAATCAGACAGCTAATTTAATCCATGAAAACTGCTCATAAGTCAACAGAACTGGGCAGTCCAAATATCATACAACTAACAAAATTAGTTGAGCCATGAACTTCTGTTGAATGAACGCCATCTCTGCCTCAGACAGCTTTGAGTTTATAGTTCTTTTTGCTACGTAACTACTCCACTCAACCTTTGATGTTTCCAAGGCTTCATACTCATCCTTACATTCTTGCTGCGCCATTGAGTCTTTCCTATTTGATCGGTGTTCATAGGTTTTCCATCCCTTTGCGATGATACAGATGCAGTCCATTGTCGATTAGTTACTGAGAACCCTTTATGTTGTCTATGAAGAGGCTGCTGAGGAGGCAACCCATCAAGACCCATCAAGACCCATCAATTTGGCAATAACGTTCGGTGGCCGTCCATCAACATGCACTGTTACAAACATACACTTAGCCATGTAAACATAGAAACTACACTTAGATATGTAAACACAGAAACACAAAAAAAAAATTAAAACACAAAAACATAGAAACTCTACTTTTTTCCTTCTGATCTTTATTTCTCCTGAAAACCTTCCTGGGGTCTGGGAGTGAGTCTAGACACACGAGTCTTGCGACTACTCCTGGGGTCCTAACATGGGTTTTGAAATTCTTTTTTGGGTTTTCGAAGGTGGTGGTGGTGGTAGGGATGTCAGTGGTGGGGTCGGATGGTTGGGATGGGAGGCTGCCGATGCAGAGGAGGCAGCGGAGGAAGCCGGAGAAACACTTGAACTTGGAATTCTGTGACTTGGTCATGTTTGAGAGGGAGAGAGACAGACAAAGAGAGAGAGAGAGAGACTGTGTAGAAAGGCGGCAAAAGGCAACGAAACTATAAAGACTTGGTTTGGTACAATATAGAGGGAGGAGTTATCCGTGGAGTCATTTTACCAATTTGAATCTAATTTCCGTTCTTATTTTAAGACTTATTAGGTAAAATATTTTTATAAAAAATTAAGATGATTATATATTAATTGTTATATATTTAAATTAAATTTATATTATAAAAAATAGATAATTATTTTTAAAATTACATTTGTCATCTATTTTTTTGAAACAAATTTGCTTTAAATATATAGCTACTGATATTCAATTATCTTAATTTTTTATATGAATATTTTTATTAAAGAGTTTAAAAAAATGAACAGTTCAAATCATCAGAATCGATTCTAAAATAGACCTACTAAATCCAAACGCTCTCTCAAATTAAATAACAACTTAAAAAAAAAAAAAAAGCCAAATTCTTTCTGATACCATGCCAAGGCTTATGTTTTAATTATATGTACACCAAAAAAAAAAAAAAAAAAAAAAGTTACAGATGAAACATGTTGAGTTATTTTTTTTTAAATAGTAAAATAAATGGATAAATTATAAATACACATCCGAAATTTATTTAAAATATGAATTATTTCATGTGATGTTAAAAATTATATCATGTCCCTTGAAGTTTTTTATCCCATAATAAATGGTCATTTTACCAATAAATCATTTAGTCACAGCTATTATTAATGTCAACAGTATATTTCAATAAATAATTCAACCAATTTTCTTATTACATGGTAGAGCATTTAGAAATTTTATTTTTTACGATGATTATTTCTTACTCATTAAGTTTTTAAAATTTATTTAATTATTTCCCTTTCAAAAATCAATATGACAAATTTTTAAAATTCATATATTTTTATTCTAAAATAGTGAAATATTATAAGTATGTCATTTTTTTTTATAACAAACCATAATTTTAATAATTAATTGTTAATACAACAATTTTAATTTATCTATACTATATGTTATAATAAAGAAATATTTGAAACAAAACACTTAGCAAAATGGCTATTGAGAACAAAGGAAATGATGTGAAATTAGTACTCGTTGCATACAATTCTATTAACCGTTCAGAATAAACAAATCTACCAATTTCTTGTAGGCGGGGTAATTTCCAAACTGCCCTCGTACTTTCTTTGGAGCTTGCACCCTCTAGCCAATCCAAGCGTGCACTCCTCTTGAAATATTTCTCAGCACGAAGTTTGAAAAAATACAAATAAGAGCTTTATACATGGGTGTAGACGTCCCCGAACGCCCTGGAAGGGATGAGTCCCGTTCTGTTCATCTTCGGCTCACTACAGTTCGGACTCAAATTGTCACGGTTCTTAATCTGAACCAAAGAGTCCAAATCCGGCAAATCGTTTTGAGAAAACAGATTTTTTTTTAAAGAAGTGCCAAACATGGACTGCTTTTACCAGATACAGAGTCGCCACCTAAATATTTCAGTTTTGGAAAATTTAGGAAACCCTGACTCATGCCTAAGGCCATGTGTCCATTATCACCAAAGTTGTCTCGGCTCGGAAACTTGGGTACAATTGGGGAAGGTCACTTCGTGAGCTCTCCCGCTCGCCCGATCAAAGATCGGCCTCTACTAACCATGATATCTAGTTTTAAAAACATTATGCATTCTTATTCTGGTTATTAGCCTAGATTTACTATGTGATGCGCACAACATACAAATATTGACTCGATCGCCTGAATTGGAACAAAACATTTCATGTTTGTTTTTGAAAGATGGTTCGCTACCCGCAAGTAGGCTTAAAATGCAGATTTTGCCACCCTCAGGTGGGCTTAGAAAAAATGGTTTTGCCACTATCTAGTGGGCTTAAAACTCACAGTCAATGCATTGTCCCAATCCAAATCACCCAACTTTCACCCACAGGCATTCAAGCAGTTGTATCACATAAGCAAATAGCCTCATGGTAAGCATGCTATCATGGCAGTCACTCACACACATGCAAGGATGCTAAAGCGTAAAAACTTACCGAGTACTCCAAGCCAAAACAGAAACTATGTTAGAAATCCATGCATGATCCTAACTATACAGAAATGCCTAATGCAACACATGCAGGAATGCAACTAAGATAGGCTCGGCTATTCTAAACATGGCATATGGGATGCTACAGCTAACAAGTACTCAACTTGGAATTGAAATACAATGCAGTCAGTTATGATGCACCGAGCCCGGTGCATGCAAAACAGATGAATGAATGCAAACATGCTATCACACTGTATGCTAATTGAAACATGCCCTAATCTAACCATCATAAGCTAGTAAATAAAAGGGAGAGAAAGACGTGGGGTTGGAAAACATACATCACACGCACGCACACTTATTACAATTGTGCCCTCACTGGGAAGGTCCAAATAAATAATATACAGTCCCAAATGAATAATTACAGTCCGAATAAATACAAAATCCTAATTAATTAACAAATTAATCTAGGAAAGCAGTAAATTAGCATGCAAGCTATGGACTTCCTCGACTTTGCTCCGGATGATGAATGATGCATGTTCGGGTTGCATTGCGTAGAAATCCATTGCGATTCCCCAATTAGCCTCTGTTTACAATTAAGCCCAGAATATTGCGCGAAGCCCCAAAAGATTGCCGGTTTCTGATTTGCCTTGAAGACCCTTGAAGGACAGCAGCAAAACCATCACTTTTCTTAGCCAAGAAACCTTCAATCAGCCCAAAAATAGGTTCCAAGGGACCTCAAGCCAATGGTGATCAACTTTGATGAAGGAAGTATATGCAAATAAGAAGTATTTCTTTACTTCTATGCACAAGAGGGCAAGAGAGAGAGAGAGAGAGAGAGAGAGAGAGAGAGAGCCAACTAGAGAGAAAGAGAGACAGAGATTTTTGATCTGAAATTTGTAGAGAGAGAAGGAGTTTTAGCGAGAGAGGCTCTCAAGCTTGTTGAAGAAGGTTGTCTCCCCTTGGAAAATGGGAGATATATCATCATATATAGCAAAAGCAACACTAAGGTCGAAAATATCTGAGCTAGGGACAGCTGGAGGTTGTGGAAGACAGCTAGAAGGAGAATATCTATCAATTTTGGGATTTTTGGGCATAAGCGGTTGGCCTGCCACCTTTTATGGTCGGCCTGCTGCTTTTCAGGACAAAAATTGGTCTTCCGGAAAGAAAAGTGGCTGGCCGGTGATTGGGAAGTCCAAAGGTGGCTGCCCATGTGTCCAAATTGAAGCCCCAGAAGTTATCTTTCCAATGGCGCAAACCTTGCATTAAAATTCCTCTTGTGAAAAACGTTATGCCTGTTTTGGTGAAGCCGTGCAGATTCAGTCCAACCGGAGTGATGCCCTACTTCAATCAACCATATCTCCCTGGTCCGGAATTGGCTTTAGGAGATTCTTGAGTGCAAAATGAAGCCCCAGAAGTCTTCTTTCCAACGGCGGTAACCTCATAGTTTGATTCCAAGTATGCAAATGAATAGGCCCGATTCGGCGAGGGTTGCTCGACTCTTTCTTAACAATTCATGCCCATTTTCTCTCCTCAACTGGGTTTCTTCCCTCTTCTCTTCTTTTCTTCAACTTCAAACCCCTAAGTAAGGTGTTTTGAAAGATTTTTCAAAGATTTCATCTCTCTTTCATTCATTTCTGCTTTGTCCTTACTCGATTTACCGAAAAGCGCAACATTTAACAAAATGCGAGCTTTGGAACATCGTAGAAACTTTATTTCCAAAACATTTTAAAATAGAAGGTTTTAAGGTCTAAAATATTTTGATCAAGATTGTTTTGGTCCGAAAAGGGGTATGAATTTGAGCTTTGACTTTCTTCTTGCCGAAGAAACTGAACCTTTCCCCTGCACATCTTTCTCCACCATGTAAACCATTAGTCGCGTCCAAGTCTTAAGGGCGGTCAAAAATGGAGTGTCTACAGTTGCCCCTCTTTGACAGAACTCGGAAGTCAAGAAGTGACGGGAGTGAATGTCAAAGCCCAAAGACGACGCATTTTTGACAAGGCCGAAGACTTGGACAAACAAACAAAATCTGAGACAAATAAGCAGTTGCAAGAAGTCTGCCTACGTATCCCTTTGCAAGGAATCAAACCAGCATAGTTCAGGGGCAAGATAAAATGATATGTGGGAAGATTTTGATGATTGGACTTATACGCTACGCGAAGCCGGTTTAAAAATTGAGTATTTATGCAATGCACTGTAATGTAGTGGCTAAAATGCAATGTAATAGCTAAGAGGAAAAGGAACCTTACAGGGGCAATTGGCAATGACTTACCTCATGCTGCTGGGGATCTTTCGCTTCTTCTTGGTTGAATTGTAGGTACTGCTTTTCTCCCTAACTATGGTCGTAGCTTTCTCTATTCTCCAACAGGGTGACAGACTATGTTGATTCGGTATCCAGAATTGAGGCGCATACATATGCTATCTCAATCTATGGGGCTGCCATACAGATTTCAAGCCGAGGATATACCCCTGGGTATTTAAACTAGACTTTAGTCTCGGAAATCTTGAACCTTTGTGTTCTAGGCAAGAGCCAATCGAACTCTAGTTTCCACCGTCTCAGTTGGTCTCTTAGGAACTCACTACTAACACAGGCAGGTGGCTATACCAGACCATCAAAAGTCGTTCGGGTACGACAAACACCAAAGGAATTGCACCTTTAGAGGATTGAAGGTCTCATAGACCGGAAAGCGCACAAGATAGTGCGATGAAATGCAAGTAAAATGCAAGTACGATGCGCAAAATAGCGCAAATGATGATGCAGGATTTAAGGTCTCCTTAGACCGGAGGATTTAAGGTCTCCTAGAGCAGACAATAAAATAGATATGATGCAATGGATGTAATAGATGTGATGCAATAGATAATAGATGCGATGCAACAGAGAGTACAATAGATGTAAAATGGTGACATACGCCAACCACGCTGGACTCGTGAGTGGAGGAATAACAAAGAAAATCAATCAGGAGCGCGTTCCACGCAACCTAAGATACATTCCAAACACGCTGAAATCGTGTGAGGAAGGGCACGCTCAAACCACGCTGAAATCATGAAAGGAAGTCCAATAATCCGCCCAGCGCGTCTACAACGCAACCTGGGATAAATTCCAAACACGCTGAAATCGCGTAAGGAACGGGACACTCAAACCACGCTGAAATCGTGAAAAGAAGTCCAATAATCTGCCCAGGGCGCCTACAACGCAACTTGGGGTAAATTCCAAACAAGCTGAAATCGCGTAAGAGACGGGACACTCAAACCACGCTGAAATCGTGAGAGGAGGTCCAAACAACAACCACCCAGGTGCGCGCACAACGCAACCTGAGATAAATTCCAAACATGCTGAAATCACGTAAGGAACGGAACACTCAAACCACGCTGAAATCATGAGAGGAGGTCCAAACAACAACTGCCCAGGTGCGTGCACAACGCAACCTGAGATAAATTCCAAACACGCTGAAATCGCGTAAGGAGCAGGACACTCAAACCACGCTGAAATCGTGAGAAGAGGTCAAAACAACAACCGCCCAGGTGCGCGCACAATGCAACTTGAGATAAATTCCAAACACGCTGAAATCGTGTGAGGAAAAGAACGCTCTAACCACGCTGAAATCGTGAGAAGAGGTCAACACAATCGCTTTCAAGGGCGCGCAACGCAACTCGAGAAAGTCCCGGAGGACAACGATCCCAAACGCTACTTAGCGTAAAAGGATAAATGGTAAAGATAACACAAGATGCAAATAAATGCAAGTAAGGTGTGCATGACAATACAATTGTGTGTAACAACGCAAGTAAAGGTGTGCACGACAATGCGGGTGGAAGGGTGCATAACTTTGAAGGTGCTTGATCTTGCACTTGAGGTAGAGGCACACTCATACTTCGGAGCATAGACAAGACCTGAAAAGGTACATCTGGAATACAATCACGGAATTTTCTAAAGTTGAAGCACACTCAGATGCTTCGATTTTTGCTCTTTTTCTTTTGCTTTGTAGTCCAGAACCAATATAGCTTCAGATAGGTCCTGGTTCTACTGTTCTCACATGACCTGGGTTGAACCCTGCAGTTTATGAAAGAACCAAATCTTGTTTTGCCCAAATGCAGAGAATGGCACGGCACTCTGAGCATAAAACGAATCATTTTGAAATTAAGAAATGAGTATAAGTTCGCAACTGGGTATTAAGCCTACGACTGACCACAGTAAAAATGACTCAACAACTGAAAACAAAAGGTAAACAACCTGAACACATCGAGTAACACTCGAAACGACTCAAAACAAGAATCGAAACAAAACAAAAGACACGACACTCAAACGTGCACAGGGAGCCTGTTTCCTTGGGTAGTGTTTCCCACCCTTTCTTATTTGTGATCCTCACATCACTCGACCCTCAGGCTCTGTTTTCTCTGAAAAAGCCCTTTTCCTCACTTTTTCTCTCAACGCACATCTCTCTATTCTTCAATCTCTTATTTTTTATCCCTTCCCTGGGTGGTTGATGGATAAGCAGGAAGTTGCGGGCTCTCGCCTCTGGTATTCTACCAGATTCTCATTCTTGTTCACAACAGTAAGTTTTTTCCACAGAGGGGCTGTGCTACAGTTGGGTGTGTAGCAAATCTGCAGCTAACATCAGTTAACGATGCTACTGGGGAGTTTGGACATGATCAGATTTGTCCAGATGAGGGAGTGGAATATCTTGACTAATTCCAGTTCGTACTTCGCACTTGGCTTGATACCTCGTTCCTCGGAGGGTGAACTTCTGTTGAATAAACGCCATCTCTGCCTCAGATAGCTTTGAGTTTATAGTTCTTTTTGCTACGTAACTACTCCTCTCAACCTTTGATGTTTCCAAAATTTCATACTCATCCTTACATTCTTGTTGTGCCATTGAGTCTTTCCTATTTGATCGGTGCTCATAGGTTTTCCATCCCTTTACCCTTTATGTTGTCCATGAAGAGGCTGCTGAGGAGGCAACCCATCATGACCCATCAATGTGGCAATAACGTTCGGTGGCTGTCCATCAACATGCACAGTTACAAACATACACTTAGCTATGTAAACACAGAAACTACACTTAGAGATGTAAACACAGAAACACAGAAACAAATTAAAACACAGAAACATAGAAACTCTACTTTTTTCCTTCTGATCTTCCTTTCTCCTAAAAACCTTCCTGGGGTCTGGGAGTGAGTCTAGACCCATGAGTCTTGTGACTACTCCTGGGGTCCTGACTTGGGTTTTGAAATTCTTTTTGGGATTTTCAAAGGTGGTGGTGGTGGTAGGGATGTTGGTGGTGGGGTCGGATGGTTGGGATGGGAGGCTGCCAACGCAGAGGAGGCAGCGGAGTATGCCGGAGAAACACTTGAACTTGGAATTCTGTGACTTGGCCATGTTTGAGAGGGAGAGAGAGAGAGACTGTGTGGAAAGGCGGCAAAAGGCAACGAAACTATAAAGGCTTGGCTTGGTACAATATATAGGGAGGAGTGATCCGTGGAGTCATTTTACCAATTTGAATCTAATTTCCATAAATTGAACCTAATTTTCGTTCTTATTTTAAGATTTAATAGGTAAAATATTTATATAAAAAATTAACATGATTAGATATTAATTGTTATATATTTAAATTAAATTTATATTATAAAAAATAGATAATTATTTTTAAAATTATATTTGTCGCTTATTTTTTTTTTTAAACAAATATGCTTTAAATATATAGCTACTAATATTCAATTATCGTAATTTTTTATATGGATATTTTAATTAAAGAGTTCTAAAAAATGAACTGTTCAAATCATCGGAACCGATTCTAAAATAGACCTACTACATCCAAACGCTCTCTCAAATTGAATAAAAAACCTTAAAAAAAGAAAAAGCCAAATCCTTTCTGATACCATGACATGGTTTATGTTTTAATTATACGTACACCCAAAAAAAAAAAAAGTTACAGATAAAACATCTTGAGTTATTTTTTTTAGGTAGTTAAATAAATGGATAAATTATAAATATACATCCGAAATTTATTTAAAATATGAATTATTTCATGTGATTTTAAAAATTATATCATGTCCCCTGAAGTTTTCTACTTCATAATAAATGGTCATTTTACCAACAAATCATTTAGTCACAGCTATTATTGATGTCAACAGTATATTTCAATAAATAATTCAACCAATTTTATTATTATATGGTCGAGCATTTAGAAATTTTATTTTTTTCGATGATTATTTCTTACTGATTAGGTTTTTAAATTATTTCCCTTTCAAAAATCGATATGACAAATTTTTAAAATTCATATATTTTTATTCTAAAATAGTGAAATATTATAACTATATCATTTTTTTTATAACACACCATAATTTTAATTATTAATTGTTAAAACAATAAATTTAATTTATCTATACTATATGTTATAATAAAGGAATATTTGAAACAAAACACTTAGAAAAATGGCTAGTGAGAACAAAGGAAATGATGTTAAAATTAGTACCCGCTGCATACGATTCCATTAACAGTTCAGAATAAACAAGTATACCAATTACCTGTAGGCGGGGTAATTTCCAAACTGCGCTCGTACTTTCTTTGGAGCTTGCACCCTCTAGCCAATCCGAGCATGCACTTCGCTTGAAATATTTCTAAGCACGAAGGCTGAAAAAAAACAAGTAAGAGCTTTATACATGGGATGAAGCAGATAAATAATATGAAATAAATAAACAAAAACAACATATCTTATTATGCACTAATAATCATATGCTCTGGCAGTGGCCCTAATAACCTCTCCATCATAGCTAGATGTTCCAAGGTCTCATTGTCTAAACATTCCAAGACCTGCCCAAAAGTCCCTACAATTATATTACCCTATGGATTTAATTCATCCAATGAATTAACAATGATGGGATTATGGAATGTCAATTTGAAAGTTTATGGAACCAAAAAAGTGAGTGTTTCATATTAATACCAATGTCTAAAAGACTCATATTAATAACAAAAATAAATAATAAATAAATAAAAAAGAAGGAAAGGAACAAATAAAGGGAGAATGAAAGAAGTTGAAGGAAAAACTAACCTTCACCCATTTTACTCAGAATCCTGTTTGCAAGTACAAGTAAATAAACAATGTTATTGGTGAATAGATTACAAATCAAAGAAAAAACTGAGAACATGGATCCACAAATAATAGGACATATCTAAACCGAAGATCAATTAGCTTGTTATTTTCAAAAACAGTTTTTAGAAATGAGTTAGAAAACCATTTTCTAGGAAGCACCATAACACTATTTTCTGTTCTCTGTTTTGTGGTTTCCAGTTAGGAATAGTATTATGAACACACACACCCAAAAAAACAAACAAGATTCCTCAAAATTTTCACAACTGTTAGAAAAAATGTTTGAGAGCATTTGGGAAACCACTTCTTAATTACATGATGTGTCTTTTTGAATCTTTTAAAAGCAGACTTGACTAGCCAGTTTGCATTGGGCCCGAACACAGTTGGCATAAACCTGTAGAATCGTTTTGAAAGAAAAACCAGCTTTTTCAATAGAAAAAAACACAAAAAATAAAAATCAGACAGCCAATTTAATCCATGAAAACTGCTCATAAGTCAACAGAACTAGGCAGTCCAAATATCATACAACTAACAAAATTAGTTGAGCAAGAAGCCAACCATGGTCAGCCATGAACTTCTGTTGAATGAACGCCATCTCTGCCTCAGATAGCTTTGAGTTTATAGTTCTTTTTGCTACGTAACTACTCCACTCAACCTTTGATGTTTCCAAGGCTTCATACTCATCCTTACATTCTTGCTACGCCATTGAGTCTTTCCTATTTGAACGGTGTTCATAGGTTTTCCATCCCTTTGCGATGATGCTGATGCAGTCCATTGTTGATTAGTTTCCGAGAACCCTTTATGTTGTCTATGAAGAGGCTGCTAAGGAGGCAACCCATCAAGACCCATCAATTTGGCAATAACGTTCGGTAGCCGTCCATCAACGTGCACTGTTACAAACATACACTTAGCTATGTAAACATGGAAACTACACTTAGATATGTAAACACAGAAACACAAAAACATTGAAACTCTACTTTTTTCCTTTTGATCTTTCTTTCTCCTGAAAACCTTCATGGGGTCTGGGAGTGAGTGTAGACCCATGAGTCTTGCGACTGCTCCTGGGGTCCTAACATGGGTTTTGAAATTCTTTTTTGGGTTTTCGAAGGTGGTGGTGGGGGTAGGGATGTCGGTGGTAGGGTCGGATGGTTGGGATGGGAGGCTGCCGATGCAGAGGAGGCAGCGGAGGATGCCGGAGAAGCACTTGAACTTGGAATTCTGTGACTTGGTCATGTTTGAGAGGGAGAGAGACAGACAAAGAGAGAGAGAGAGAGACTGTGTAGAAAGGCGGCAAAAGGCAACGAAACTATAAAGACTTGGTTTGGTATAATATAGAGGGAGGAGTTATCCGTGGAGTCATTTTACCAATTTGAATCTAATTTCCGTTCTTATTTTAAGACTTATTAGGTAAAAGATTTTTATAAAAATTAAGATGATTATATATTAATTGTTATATATTTAAATTAAATTTATATTATAAAAAATAGATAATTATTTTTAAAATTACATTTGTCGTCTATTTTTTTGAAACAGATATGCTTTAAATATATAACTACTGATATTCAATTATCTTAATTTTTTATATGAATATTTTAATTAAAGAGTTTAAAAAAATGATCAGTTCAAATCATCGGAATTGATTCTAAAATAGACCTACTAAATCCAAACGCTTTCTCAAATTAAATAACAACTTAAAAAAAAAAAAAGCCAAATTCTTTTTGATACCATGCCAAGGCTTATGTTTTAATTATACTAGCGGTCGCGCACACGCGATGCGTGTGCAAACTCGTTTGGAATTATAATATGAAATTTACATTAAATTTTTTTAATAATGCACAGATAAATCACATGTATAATTATAATGTAACATTTGATATTAAGATATTTGATAAATGAAATAGATGTACACTAAAATTTGTTCAAATTTTTTTTTAAGAAAATATAATATTTACTAATCTTAATTAAAGAAAACCTAGAACAAAAATTCATATGAAATCTCAATTTGGTAAGATAAGACTGAAGATCTTACAAATCTTGCAAAAAATATATAAGATACATGTAAAAATTAATTTACAAACAATGTACATTGATTAAATTAGAATTTTACGTTGTTAAAATGAGACACAATTGTTCACATGCGTACTTTGACTAATAGAGTACATTAATAATTTTGATTTTGTAATTGGCTTATTATATATAAAGGCACAAAATGTAAATATTATTGAAGTTTTTTATAAATGAAACTAAAACATTTTAAAAATACATTTTGACATCAAATGGAAAAGAAATCCCAAACTTTTTAAGTCTAAGTCTAAATAATTACACACATTTTATGCTTCACAGTTTTTTAAATATATATATATATATATATATATGAAATGAATATAAACTTACAAACACAGATGTTGATATAAACCAAGAAAAATAATAATTGATTTATTTTAACCTAATAACACAATGAAACATTTTATTTTGTAAATTTTATTTATAGAAAGTATAACTAACGGTATTACACCAAAAATTTAAAAATTAAAAAATAAAAACTCAAGACACTCATTTTATATGATTTTTTAAGACCACTGGATTTAATTTTAAATAACATACAAACAAAATTAAGTGAACAAACATAGAATAAAAATTTATATATGCAAACTCAAGACACTTATTCCATTTTTTTTTTAAATTTATATATTCAATCTAAGGGAGAAGTAAATTAGCAATCAAATTCTAACCATACATTAACATAGAATAAAAATAGCTAGTGAATAGGATGAGATCACACAGATTTGGGTAATTGAAGTTGAAATAGAATTGAAATTGAAGTGACATCAATAACACAATAGAACAAATAAAATCAATGTTAAGCTGAAAATATACCCTGCATCTTGTAAATGCGGTACTTGATATCCTCTGAACAACCTTCACAGTGCATGTAAATCTTCAACACGACTTCAACTTCCTTTGGCTGCACCTGCATTATCAATCAAACTCTCTAAAATTTTATTTCAGAACCAAGAACAGATATATGTATACAAATTTATGTAATGAAATTAGAATTGAACCTCTTGTTTCTTCGCCCTATTGTTTTCTTCTTTCTACTCTGAGAATGGGGGAGATGAGTTTGACATGTTTGTTGGATTTCTTTGGAAGCCTTTCCAGAATCTTCTTTGGATCCGCTTTTTTCCCCTTCACTGTCACTATGTGATTCTTCATATCAGTCTCGATTTGTTCAACACCTGAACATCGTCAACAACCAACAAAACATAAATCTCTTAACAAATTGATCGAGAGAGAGAGAGAGAGAGAGAGAGAGAGAGAGAGAGAGAAATTGAAAATTGATCGGAAAAAGTACCGCCGAAGCCTCTCAAGTACTTGACGATCTTATCAGCACATCCCTAGCAATGCATGTAGACTCCCAACACAATCACTCCCTTTAGATTCGGTTTGTTTTCTTTGTTCTCTTCTTTTATCTCTTCGTTAGTGTTCTCGGCATTGATTTCTTCATTATTGTTTCGCTGTGGCTGATTCTCTGCTTGTTCTTGTGTTGGCCCTTGATTGTTATTGTTCTCTTTCTACACAAAATGAAAACAACGCTCAAAATCAAATCATTGAAGATGTTGACACTGATTTAACTGCACAGCTATTTGGAGACATGGGGAGTAACTGCAAAATGCAATGAAATATTCAAAACTTTTCAGTGAAGATATTGTAACTGCAATAAGGAGACGTGGAGAGTGGGAAGTGGGAAAGTGAAATTGATTGTTTTATTTTATGATTTTACCCTTAATCAAAAATGTTGGAAGTGTAAAAGGTTAAGGTCATTTTAGGAAAAATTGAGAAAAGTTTTTTAGGAATGGCTTCAAGACACCAAAGTTGGTGTTGGCTTTTAATAATAGAATAGATGTACACCCCAACAAAAAAAAAAAAAAAAAAAAAAAAAGAGTTACAGATGAAACATGTTGAGTTATTTTTTTTAAATAGTATAATAAATGGGTAAATTATAAATACACATCTGAAATTTATTTAAAATATGAATTATTTCATGTGATTTTAAAAATTATATCATGTCCCTTGAAGTTTTTTACCTCATAATAAATGGTCATTTTACCAATAAATCATTTAGTCACAGCTATTATTGATGTCAACAGTATATTTCAATAAATAATTCAACCAATTTTATTATTATATGGTAGAGCATTTAGAAATTTTATTTTTTACGATGATTATTTCTTACTCATTAAGTTTTTAAAATTTATTTAATTATTTCCCTTTCAAAAATCAATATGACAAATTTTTAAAATTCATATATTTTTATTCTAAAATAGTGAAATATTATAAGTATGTCATTTTTTTTATAACAAACCATAATTTTAATTATTAATTGTTAATACAACAATTTTAATTTATCTATACTATATGTTATAATAAAGGAATATTTGAAACAAAACACTTAGAAAAATGGCTAGTGAGAACAAAGGAAATGATGTGAAATTAGTACCCGTTGCATACGATTCTAGTAACCGTTCAGAATAAACAAATCTACCAATTACCTGTAGGCGGGGTAATTTCCAAACTGCCCTCGTACTTTCTTTGGAGCTTGCACCCTCTAGCCAATCCAAGCGTGCACTCCTCTTGAAATATTTCTCAGCACGAAGTCTGAAAAAATACAAATAAGAGCTTTATACATGGGTGTAGACGTCCCGAATGCCCCGGGAGGGATGAGTCCCGTTCTGTTCATCTTGGGCTCACTACAGTTCGGACTCAAATTGTCACAGTTCTTGATCTGAACCAAAGAGTCTAAATCCGGCAAATCGTTTTGAGAAAACAGATTTTTTTTTAAAAGAAATGCCAAACATGGACTGCTTTGCCAGATACAGAGTCGCCACCTAAATATTTTAGTTTTGGCAAATTTAGGAAACCCTGACTCGTGCCTAAGGCCACGTGTCCGTCATCACCAAAGTTGCCTCGCCTCGGGAACTTGGGTACGATTGGGGAAGGTCACTTCATGAGCACCCCCGCTCGCCCGATCAAAGATCGGCCTCTACTAACCATGATATCTAGTTTTGAAAACATTATGCATTCTTATTCTGGTTATTAGCCTAGATTTACTATGTGATGCACACAACATACAAGTACAGACTGGATCGCCTGAATTGGAACAAAACATTTCATGTTTGTTTTTGAAAGATGGTTTGCTACCCGCAAGTAGGATTAAAATGCAGATTTTGCCACCCTCGGGTGGGCTTAGAAAAGATGGTTTTGCCACTATCTACTGGGCTTAAAACTCATAGTCAATGCATTGTCCCAATCCAAATAACCCAACTTTCACCCACAGGCATTCAGGCAGTTATATCACATAAGCAAATAGCCTCATGGTAAGCATGCTATCATGGCAATCACTCACACACATGCAAGGATGCTAAAGCGTAAAAACTTACCGAGTACTCCAAGCCAAAACAGAAACTATGTTAGAAATCCACGCATGATCCTAACTATACAGAAATGCCTAATGCAACACATGCAGGAATGCAACTAAGATAGGCTCGGCTATTCTAAACATGGCATATGGGATGCTACAGCTAACAAGTACTCAACTTGGAATTGAAATACAATGCAGTGAGTTATGATGCACCGAGCCCGGTGCATGCAAAACAGATGAATAAATGCAAACATGCTATCATGCTGAATGCTAATTGAAACATGCCCTAATCTAACCATCATAAGCTGGTAAATAAAAAGGGAGAGAAAGACGTAGGGTTGGAAGACATACATCACACACACGCACACTTATTACAATTGTGCCCTCACTCGGAGGGTCTAAATAAATAATATACAGCCCCAAATGAATAATTACAGTCCGAATAAATACAAAATCCTAATTAATTAACAAATTAATCTAGGAAAGCAGTAAATTAGCATGCAGGCTATGTACTGCCTCGACTTTGCTCCGTATGATGAATGATGCATGTTCGGGTTGCCTTGCACGGAAATCCATTGCGATGCCCCAATTAGCCTCTGTTTACAATTAAGCCCGGAATATTGCGCGAAGCCCCAAAAGATTGCCGGTTTCTGATTTGCCTTAAAGACCCTCGAAGGACAGCAGCAAAACCATCACTTTTCTAAGCCAAGAAACCTTCAATCAGCCCAAAAATAGGTTCCAAGGGACCTCAAGCCAATGGTGATCAACTTTGATGAAGGAAGTATATGCAAATAAGAAGTATTTCTTTACTTCTATGCACAAGAGGGCAAGAGAGAGATAGAAAGAGAGAGAGAGCCAACTAGAGAGAAAGAGAGACAGAGATTTTGATCTAAAATTTGTAGAGAGAGAAGGAGTTTTAGTTAGAGAGGCTCTCAAGCTTGTTGAAGAAGGTTGTCTCCCCTTGGAAAATGGGAGATATATCATCATATATAGCAAAAGCAACACTAAGGTCGAAAATATCTGAGCTAGGGACAGCTGGAGGTTGTGGAAGACAGCTAGAAAGAGAATATCTATCAATTTTGGGATTTCTGGGCATAAGTGGTCGGCCTACCACCTTTTATGGTCAGCCTGCTACTTTTCAGGACAAAAATTGGTTTTTCGGAAAGAAAGGTGGCTGGCCAGTGATTGGGAAGTCCAAAGGTGGCCGGCCAGGTGTCCAAATTGAAGCCCCGGAAGTTAGCTTTCCAATGGTGCAAACCTTGCATTACAATTCCTCCTGTGAAAAAAGTTATACCTGTTTTGGTGAAGCCGCGTAGATTCGGTCCAACCGGAGTGATGCCCTACTTAAATCAACCATATCTCCCTCGTCCGGAATTGGCTTTAGGAGATTCTTGAGTGCAAAATGAAGCCCCAGAAGTCTTCTTTCCAACGGTGGTGGCTTCATAGCTTGATTCCAAGTATGCAAATGAATAGGCCCGATTCGGCGAGAGTTGTTCGACTCTTTCTTAACAATTCATGCCCATTTTCTCCCCCCAACTGGGTTTCTTCCCTCTTCTCTTCTTTTCTTCAACTTCAAACCCCTAAGTAAGGTGTTTTGAAAGATTTTTCAAAGATTTCATCTCTCTTTCATTCATTTCTGCTTTGTTCATGCTTGGTTTATCGAAAAGCGCAACATTTAACAAAATGCGAGCGTTGGAACATCGTAGAAACTTTATTTCAAAAACGTTTTGAAAGAGAGGGTTTTAAGGTCTAAAATATTTTGATCAAGATTGTTTTGGTCCAAAAAGGGGTATGAAGTTGAGCTTTGACTCTCTCCTTGCTGAAGAAACTAAACCTTTCCCCTGCACATCTTTCTCCACCATGTAAACCATCAGTCGCGTTCAAGTCTTAAGGGCGGTCAAAAATGGGGTGTCTCTGATTGCCCTCTTTGTAACTTCGAAGTCAAGAAGTGGCGGGAGTGAATGTCAAAGCCGAAGACAACCCATTTTTGACAAGGCGAAGACTTGGACAAACAAACAAAATGAGACAAATAAATGGTTGCTTGGTAGGCCTCGCATCCCTTTGCAAGGAATCAAACCAGCGTAGTTCAGGGGCAAGATAAAATGATATGTAGGAAGATTTTGATGATTGGACTTATACGCTACGCGAAGCCGGTTTGAAGATTGGACTTATACGCTACGCGAAGCCGGTTTAAAAATTGTGGATTTATGCATTGCACTATAATGTAGTGGCTAAAATGCAATGTAATAGCTAAGAGGCGAAGGTACCTTACAGGGGCAATTGGCAATGACTTACCTCATGCTGCTGGGGATCTTTCGCTTCTTCTTGGTTGAACTGTAGGTACTGCTTTTCTCCCTGACTATGGTCGCAGCTTTCCCTATTCTCCAACAGGGTGACAGACTAGGTTGATTCAGTATCCAGAATTGAGGCGCATACATATGCTATCTCAATCTATGGGGCTGCCATACAGATTTCAAGCCGAGGATATACCCCTGGGTATTCAAACTGGATTTTAGTCTCGGAAATCCTGAACCTTTGCATTCTAGGCAAGAGCCATTCGAACTCTAGTTTCCACCGTCTTAGTTGGTCTCCTAGGAACTCACTACTAACACAGGCAGGTGGCTATACCAGACCATCGAAAGTCGTTCAGGCACGACAAACACCAAAGGAATTGCACCTTTAGAGGATTTAAGGTCTCCTAGACCGGAAAGCGCACAAGATAGTGCGATGAAATGCAAGGAAAATGCAAGTACGATGCGCAAAACAGTGCGAATGATGATGCAGGATTTAAGGTCTCCTAGACCAGACAATAAAATAGATATGATGCAATGGATGTAATAGATGTGATGCAATAGATAATAGATGCGATGCAACAGAGAGTATAACAGATGTAAAATGGTGACATACGCCAACCACGCTGGACTCGTGAGTGGAGGAAGAACAAAGAAAATCAATCAGGAGCGCATTCCACGCAACCTAAGATAAATTCCAAACACGCCAAATCGTGTGAGGAAGGGACGCTCAAACCACGCTCAAATCGTGAAAGGCGGGTCAATAATCCGCCCAACGTATCTACAAGCATAACACAGGATAAATTCCAAACACGAAATAGCATAAGGAACGGGACACTCAAACCACGCTGAAATCGTGAAAGGAAGTCCAATAATCCGCCCAGCATGTCTACAATGCAACCTGGGGTAAATTCCAAACATGCTGAAATCGCATAAGGAACGGAACACTCAAACCACGCTGAAATCGTGAGAGGAGGTCCATACAACAACCGCCAGTGTGCCCTAGCATAACTGAGATAAATTCCAAACATCTTTGAAATCGCGTAAGGAACGGGACATTCAAACCACGCTGAAATCGTGAGAGGAGGTCCAAACAACAACCGCCCAGGTGCGTGCACAACGCAACCTGAGATAAATTCCAAACACGCTGAAATCGCGTAAGGAGCGGGACACTCAAACCATGCTGAAATCGTGAAAGGAGGTCCAAACAACAACCGCCCAGGTGCGTGCACAACGCAACCTGAGATAAATTCCAAACACGCTGAAATCGCGTAAGGAACGGGACACTCAAACCACGCTGAAATCGTGAGAAGAGGTCAAAATAACAACCGCCCAGGTGCGCACACAACGCAACCTGAGATAAATTCCAAACACGCTGAAATCGCGTAAGGAACAGGACACTCAAACCATGCTGAAATCGTGAGAGGAGGTCCAAACAACAACCGCCCAGGTGCGTGCACAACGTAACCTGAGATAAATTCCAAACACACTGAAATCACATAAGGAGCGGGACTCTCAAACCACGCTGAAATCGTGAGAAAAGGTCAAAACAACAACCGCCCAGGTGCGCGCACAACACAACCTGAGATAAATTCCAAACACGCTGAAATTGTGTGAGGAAAAGAACGCTCTAACCACGCTGAAATCGTAAGAAGAGGTCAACACAAGCTGCTAAGTCGTGCACTGGCATAACTGAGAAAGTCGGAGGACAACGATCCCAAACGCTACTTAGCGTAAAAGGATAAATGGTTAAAGATAACACAAGATGCAAATAAATGCAAGTAAGGTGTGCATGACAATACAACGAGTGTGCGTGACAACGCAAGTAAAGGTGTGCATGACAATGCGGGTGGAAGGGTGCATAACTTTGAAGCAAGCTTGATCTTGCACTTGAGGTAGAGGCACACTCATACTTCGGAGCATTGACAAGGCTTGAAAAGGTACATCTGGAATACAATCACGGAATTTTCTAAAGTTGAAGCACACTCAGATGCTTCGATTTTTGCTCTTTTTCTTTTGCTTTGTAGTCCGGAACCAATATAGCTTCAGGTAGGTCCTGGTTCTACTATTCTCACATGACCTGGGTTGAACCCTGCTGTTTATGAAAGAACCAAATCATGTTTTGCACAAATGCAGAGAATGGCACGGCACTCTGAGCATAAAACAAATCATTTTGAAATTAAGAAATTAGTATAAGTTCGCAACTAGGTATTGAGCCTACGACTGACCACAGTAAAAACGACTCAACAACTGAAAACCAAAGGGAAACAACCTGAACACATCGAGTGACACTCGAAACGACTCAAAACAAGAATTGAAACAAAACAAAAGGCACGACACTCAAACGTGCACAGGGAGCCTGTTTCCTTGGGTAGTGTTTCCCACCCTTTCTTATTTGTGATCCTCACATCACTCAACCCTCAGGCTCTGTTTTCTCTTAAAAAGCCCCTTTCCTCACTTTTTCTCTCAGCGCACATCTCTCTATTCTTCAATCTCTCATTTTTTATCCCTCCCATGGGTGGTTGATGGATAAGCAGGAAGTTGCGGGCTCTCGCCTCTGGTATTCTACCAGATTCTCATTCTTGTTCTAACGTGAGTTTTTTTCCACAGAGGGGTGCTATAGCCGTGTGTAGCAAATCTCTGACTAACATTGGTTAACGATACTCTTTGGGGAGTTTGGACATGATCGATTTGTCGAGATGAGGGAGTGGAATATCTTGACTCATTCGATTCGTTCTTGCCGCTTGGGTTGATACCTCGTTGCTCGGAGGGTGAAAGAACTTTCGGCCCTTTGTTGTCGCCTTGATTGTGCCTTTTACGCGGGTAGAGTGCCCTTCTTCGCATAAGTATGGTGCCCTTTCCGCAAGTATGTTGACAATGGGAAGAGCAGAACACTGACTCAAGCTGCCCCTAATTCGTCATTTCAACCATTTTTTTGTTTTTGGCTTTCTACTAAAACAATTTTGACCAAAATAAGAGTTAGATTAACATGCTTGTTCAATTTTCTGATTTAAAATCATGCAAGTCAGGCTATGAGCACTGAAAATTTTCCTTTTTTGGGTCCAAGAAATGGTCTAGTTTTGAAAAATGGAATACTTTTCGAGAAAATTAGTCAACCTCAGTAAAAATTCTCAAAAACTATTTCGCGAACGGCCACTGCTAAACGAGCACGGAACCTACTCTTGATATGCACACCCTCAGATCCGAAGGAAAATTGCCCCTTTCCTGAAGGACACTGCATGGCAACGGAAAGTTGCCCCTTGTTTGAATGGCACCACAGCGCATCTCAGAGTAATGAACACAACCAAATCCTCAGATACAGAGACGACAAAGATGACCAGAACCATCGTATGGACACAATCGAATTTGAATTGTTTTACGGCTGGACTTTAGAATGAAGTTGCCTACGTATCCCAAAGATGGGAATCAAGCCTTACGTAGTTCGGGGTTAAGGTACACTCGGGTATTAACCTCTCCTTTTGCGCTCTAACTTTTGCCAAGGCCACCCTTTCTGGGGTTTTCAACCTTGCAAGCTATGTTCTTTAATTCTTTTTTCATTTCCTTTTTTGATTTTCTTTTTTTGTTCTTTTCTTTGCATTTTTGTTTTTTTGTTCTTTTGTTCTTTTCTCTTTTTTTTTTACTTTTCTTGCTCTAACTTTTGCCTGGGCCGCCCTTTCGGGTTTTCGGCCCAGCGAGCCTCTCAAGGATAAAAGTGTAGCTTTGTCCATGTCGAATGGTTTTGAGATCCTGAAGTCATCTGAATCCAGGAGAATGGTTCTTTGTTCTTGACGATGCAGGAGTCCATCCAATGGGGGGCTGAATCTGCCCCTAGTGTTGTGGATAGGAACTCGGTTATCCTTCAACAATTCTTTCTTCTTTTCTGCCTTTTGGGATTTGGCATTCTTGCCGATCTTCGTTAGCTTGAGAAACATCCCAATTTTTTGAATCTTCGAACACCTTTGACATTTTTGCCCCTAGTTCGAGGGGTGCTTCTGATCTAGCTTCGTAAGCTTCTTTTGATGACATTTGATCTTCTTGATCTAACTTCCCTGCCCTAGTTCGAGGGCTGCGTCAAATCTGGCCACACAGGTCTCACATCGTGATTGACCGTTGAACATTTTGAATCTGAGTTCAAGGTTTTGAAAGCATAGGGGTCGAGTCTCGAGGCTGAGAGCGATCCTAAGCTGCACAATCTCAAGAACGATTCTACACAGGTCTTCGCAGGACCGCGCAAAACATTTTTTGAAATCTTTTAAGGAAGCAACCAGTCGCTCGCGCTGAAGACAGTGTAGAACCAATCTGGATCAAGCCAGGATCCTTCCCAGTACTCACACTAACAAGCATGATTTCATTCATTAAGGGCGTAGCATGCCTCTCTTTCTCTCAATTGATCAAATTTTTGCAAATCCCGAGAAATTCCTTCCTCTTCGTTTTCACTGCAGTGTTCAAAAAGTTTTGAAAAACTTAGGTCAATGCAATAATTTCGAGGCACAGAAGAGCAGGTGGAATGCACTACCGTTTCATTCAAACTTCTAGCACAACTGGCACAAGGCAGAAGTAAACACAAGGATGTGAAAATCACTGCTGTTTCATTTCAGATCTGTTGGCACAACTGGCTCCGTGGCAGAAACAGACTCAAGACAAAACGAAAAGACAAACACAAAACAAGATAGTGATGTCCGAGGTAACACCCCTAAAATCACCCGACTCCAACAAAATAGGACTGACTCGGTATAACAAGACAGACCCAACTGACTCAGTAAGAAAAGACTGTCTCTGTACAAACAACAAGACTGACCCAATACCTAAGTCAGAAAGTACAAATTAACAACATTCGGAAATGTGCTCAAAATAGTGCATGCCATCCACCATATCTGGAGTAAACTGAGTGCCATCCGCAGGTGGTTCATCCCCCGATCACATGGTCACATTATCCCCTAAGTTCACCGATCTAGTGCCGATAGACTTTGCAGAGCTTGGCGCGGCAATGACCCGTTGTCAAATATATCACATACTTCATGGCAAAGAACGAAGCGGTTGTCGGTAGTATGGCGATTCTTGATGGAAGGCATAATCTTTGGGCAGCATCATGCATAGCCGGAAGAGGATTGGGGAAAGGCCGAGGCCCAAGGGGTTTGAGATGGCCTTGTCCAACAAGGACTTGGAGAGCTTTGGATAAAGGCATATAGAGGGCATGGAAGACCCTCTGACCTCGGGGTTGGTACTTCAAGGTTTGTGAATTTTCTTTGGGCCTTTTGATAAAGGGATTAGCGGTCTTGCTTTGGTTTGTTGATCTCTTCCGAGTGCAGGATTATAGCTGAAAGGAACGTTTCTGATACAACGACCCTTCTCTTGGCTTGCCCCTTGATTCAAACTGGCCCCAACTTGGGTGGCGAAAATGTCGTCTACGGTTTTTGCAACAAGCTACGAGCACTTGCTCTTTGTTCGATCCTCGGCTTTCAAAGCCTCAACACCAACGAAGATGTTCATGGGGATCCATGTCGCCCTATCTTGTTCTTTCCACTCGCCTCCACTTTGCCAATGGATTGGCATTCCTCAAATGCAGCCCGTTCCAAGACTGGGGAGCCTTTTGACATGAACTCCCTGGTATGTGATGTGGTTGATGATGAAGCCAATGTCCCGGAGGCCAAATTTGTCACATTTCTCTGAAGATCTTCGATCATTCTCTTCAACTCAGAAGTAGTGGGCTCACGGGTTTGAGATGATTGGGGTCCAGGTGCATCCATTATGCATAAGTCCATGCTTTCTGGAATGAACACCTCAGGCTTGGATAGATGGGTTGGGGTGATGCATATGCTGGGGTCGTAGGTGGACGGCAGTATATGGATGAGGTTGAGATGTAGAGGTGACGGGTCAGTACTAACCTGAGGTCCTTTTGGTGGAGCTAAGGTCTCTTCGTCAATAAGATCCTGAATCTTATGACGGAGGCGGATGCAATGGTTCATATCATGACCGTCTTTGTTGATGGTAAACCTGATGTTTAGCTGGGCCATATCTTGGTGGAAGAGGGCTTGGAAGGGGTTGGGGTTCTAGAAGTTCTAGATGCCTTTCTTCTCGCAGCTTTTTCAAAGCTTGAGAGAGACTCATGTAAAGAGGATGGAATTTTTGGGCTTGGGGCCGAGTTGAAGTGGTTGGTTTTTGGCCATTGAGGGAAGTGGTGATAGTGTCTACTTCTGAGCATTTCGCAGTTGTGCTACCATCAGTAGTAGCATTGGAACTGCGAGCAACATTCCTCTTCAAGGGCTCATTATCTTCTGCAAAGATCCCTCGTCTGATGGCATCCTCGATTTGAACCCCCATTTCATGAAGGGCTGGAAAGGTAAACAGAGGTAGAACGACCATCTTTTGTAGCAACTTGCCATGCAGATTCCGAACAATCATCCTGATCTGATCTTTGTCGGAAGGCCTTTTAGTAATCATTGAGGCCTTTGCTCTCCATCTTGTCATGAACTCTGAGAAACCCTCATTTGGCTCTTGACGGGTGACTTCGAGATCACGAGTTGTGACCTCGATTTGTGTGTTGTAGGAGTATTGAGCAATAAAGGCCTCAGCCAGCTCTTCCCAGTTTTGTTTCACAGAGTTCTCCAATTTTGCATACCAGATTGCGGCTATCCCAGACAGGGTTCGGCCGAATAGTGACAATTTATGGGCTGTGGTCAAACCCATTGGCCTCAAGATATCAGAAAACAGTTGGAGGTGTACCATTGGGTCTTCAGAGCCATCAAATCGATCGATATGCGGCATTTTAAACCGCTCCGGGAAGGTCACCACTGAGTCGGTATAACCATTCTCTATATCAGGAATAGAGTGGGCCCCCTGAGACTTTTTGAACAATTTCTCAAGCTTGCTCACTTTCAATGCTGTGGGGTCCGTCTCAAACTCAAAGGGGGAGTCTGGCAGGTTGGTGGGTGTTTTAGACAAGCTGGTAGAAGGCAAGGCGGGCGCCACACTGGAATGTCCGTATCATCCTGGACGTGGGTTGCCTCCCCGAGTATGGGAACTCTTGGTGGGGGAGGAGCCTGGTGTGAAGTAGATACTCCAGTTTGCTGCTCTAACCTGGAAATTGTCTCTGCCTGTTGGGCTATGATCACGACCTGTTGCTTGGCGAATTTTGCTTGATGGATAGCGTCTTGCTGCATTGCTTTCATATTATCCTGGAGCTGGCACACCATCTCTTCTAAGCCTGACATACTGTCCTGATCTGATTGAGCCACCAGTATATCTACCTCTGTACTAGACTCGGAAATCTCAACCTGGCTGTTTAAAGACCACTGAGTTGGTAGGCCAGATCTTGGTCTGCATGCTCGACGAGCTTTTCACCCTGCCTCTGGTAAAGGAACATTGATTGCCCTGGAACTTAATCTCTGACCCGACAAATTCTATCAACACAAGTTCGGTGTACTCGAGGGATATTGGAGCCTTTTGAAGCTATGATTCCAGGACTACCCTAGCAAAAGGGAAAACAGAGAGCATCTCAGCCTGATTTCATGATAACCCATATGAGTAGAGCTGAATGATTGTGCCCCTCCGCATTCTGCAGAATCGATACCCTCGTAAATGAATCCCAAAATACTAAACTGGTGCCCACAGGCCTGATGCCCAAACTTGTAAACTGATACATGCATTCCTGTAGAGACGCACTCTAAAAAGCACATAATAGATAAGTGAGAGCCAAAACACCCCTATGTTGGGGTAGGGTTTCACTGTTCTATTTTGTCAGGAGCTAGGGTTTCATTACGCACGCAGCGATTTCAAACAACTGATATCGGGTAAGCAACCTGTCCTAGCTTGGAATGGTCACTATGGATTCCGAATATGCACTAGGTCGAATGGTCAAAAGGGTGCCCCAGTAAAACCGGGGTTTGTGTTTCCATCTTGGCGAGCGTGCTTCGTAAGCCTTATGGCCTTGACCTCAAGCAAACCGCTCAGGAATAGCAGATGGCAAACACGGTGTCCTAGGCGCACCAATGCATATGCAATGCAAGGAAACACATAAGTGTAATCAAAACAAGGTATCATGAGTTCGAGTCAAGTTCTCTAAATCCCCAGCAGAGTCGCCAGAAACTGTAGACGTCCCAGAACGCCTCGGGAGGAATGAGTCCTATTCTGTTCATCTTGGGCTCACTACAGTTCGGACTCAAATTGTCACGGTTCTTAATCTAAACCAAAGAGTCCAAATCTGGCAAATCGTTTTCAGAAAACATATTTTTTTTGAAAGAGTCCAAACATGGACTGCTTTTACCAGATACAGAGTCGTCACCTAAATATTTTAGTTTTGGTAAATTTAGGAAACCCTGACTCGTGCCTAAGGCCACGTGTCCGTCATCACCAAAGTTGCCTCGGCTCGGGAACTTGGGTACGATTGGGGAAGGTCACTTCGTGAGCACCCCCGCTCGCCCGATCAAAGATTGGCCTCTACTAACCATGATATCTAGTTTTGAAAACATTATACATTCTTATTCCGGTTATTAGCCTAGATTTACTATGTGATGCGCACAGCATACAAGTATAGACTGGATCGCCTGAATTGGAACAAAACATTTCATGTTTGTTTTTGAAAGATGGTTTGCTACCCGCAAGTAGGCTTAAAATGCAGATTTTGCCACTCTCGGGTGGGCTTAGAAAAGATGGTTTTGCCACTATCTAGTGGGCTTAAAACACATAGTCAATGCATTGTCCCAATCCAAATAACCCAACTTTCACCCACAGACATTCAGGCAGTTATATCACATAAGCAAATAGCCTTATGGTAAGCATGCTATCATGGAAGTCACTCACACACATGCAAGGATGCTAAAGCGTAAAAACTTACCGAGTACTCCAAGCCAAAACAGAAACTATGTTAGAAATCCATGCATGATCCTAACTATACAGAAATGCCTAATGCAACACATGCAGGAATGCAACTAAGATAGGCTCGGCTATTCTAAACATGGCATATGGGATGCTCTGACTAACAAGTACTCAACTTGGAATTGAAATACAATGCAGTGAGTTATGATGCGCCGAGCCCGGTGCATGCAAAACAGATGAATGAATGCAAACATGCTATCATACTGTATGCTAATTGAAACATGCCCTAATCTAACCATCATAAGCTGGTAAATAAAAGAGAGAGAAAGACATGGGGTTGGAAGACATACATCACACGCACGCACACTTATTACAATTGTGCCCTCACTCGGAGGGTCCAAATAAATAATATACAGTCCCAAATGAATAATTACAGTCCGAATAAATACAAAATCCTAATTAATTAACAAATTAATCTAGAAAAGCAGTAAATTAGCATGCAGGCTAGGGACTGCCTCGACTCTGCTCCGGATGATGAATGATGCATGTTCGGGTTGCCTTGTGCGGAAATCCATTGCGATGCCCCAATTAGCCTCTGTTTACAATTAAGCCCGGAATATTGCGTGAAGCCCCAAAAGATTACCAGTTTCTGATTTGCCTTGAAGACCCTTGAAGGACAACAGCAAAACCATCACTTTTCTGAGCTAAGAAACCTTCAATCAGCCCAAAAATAGGTTCCAAGGGACCTCAAGCCAATGGTGATCAACTTTGATGAAGGAAGTATATGCAAATAAGAAGTATTTCTTTACTTCTATGCACAAGAGGGCAAGAGGGAGAGAGAGAGAGAGAGAGAGAGAGAGAGCCAACTAGAGAGAAAGAGAGACAGAGATTTTGATATGAAATTTGTAGAGAGAGAAGGAGTTTTAGTGAGAGAGGCTCTCAAGCTTGTTGAAGAAGGTTGTCTCCCCTTGGAAAATGGGAGATATATCATCATATATAGCAAAAGCAACACTAAGGTAAAAAATATCTGAGCTAGAGACAGCTGGAGGTTGTGGAAGACAGCTAAAAGGAGAATATCTATCAATTTTGGGATTTCTGGGCATAAGTGATCGGCCTACCACCTTTTATGGTTAGCTTGCTACTTTTGAGGACAAAAATTGGTCTGCCGGAAAGAAAGGTGGCCGGCCAGGGATTGGGAAGCCCAAAGGTGGCCGGCCAGGTATCTAAATTAAAGCCCCGGAAGTTAGCTTTCTAATGGCGCAAACCTTGCATTAAAATTCCTCTTGTGCAAAAAATTATGCCTGTTTTTGGTGAAGCCGCGCAGATTCGGTCCAACCGGAGTGATGCCCTACTTCAATCAACCATATCTCCCTCGTCCGGAATTGGCTTTAGGAGATTCTTGAGTGAAAAATGAAGCCTCGGAAGTCTTCTTTCCAACGGTGGTGGCCTCATAGCTTGATTCCAAGTATGCAAATGAATAGGCCCGATTCGGCGAGGGTTGCTCGACTCTTTCTTAAGAGTTCATGCCCATTTTCTCCCCCCAACTAGGTTTCTTCCCTCTTCTCTTCTTTTCTTCAACTTCAAACCCGTAAGTAAGGTGTTTTGAAAGATTTTTCAAAGATTTCATCTCTCTTTCATTCATTTCTGCTTTGTCCTTGCTCGGTTTACCAAAAAGCGCAACATTTAACAAAATGCGAGCGTTGGAACATCGTAGAAACTTTATTTCAAAAACGTTTTGAAAGAGAGGGTTTTAATATCTAAAATCTTTTGATCAAGATTGTTTTGGTCTAAAAAGGGGTATGAAGTTGAGCTTTGACTCTCTCATTGCCGAACAAACTGAACCTTACCCCTGCACATCTTTCTCCACCATGTAAACCATTAGTCGCGTCTAAGTCTTAAGGGCAGTAAAAAATGGGTTAGTCACAGCTATTATTGATGTCAACAGTATATTTCAATAAATAATTCAACCAATTTTATTATTATATGGTAGAGCATTTAGAAATTTTATTTTTTACGATGATTATTTCTTACGCATTAAGTTTTTAAAATTTATTTAATTATTTCCCTTTCAAAAATCACTATGATAAAATTTTAAAATTCATATATTTTTATTCTAAAATAGTGAAATATTATAAGTATGTCATTTTTTTTTATAACAAACCATAATTTTAATTATTAATTGTTAATACAATAATTTTAATTTATCTATACTATATGTTATAATAAAGGAATATTTCAAACAAAACACTTAGAAAAATGGCTAGTGAGAACAAAGGAAACGATGTGAAATTAGTACCCGTTGCATACGATTCTATTAACCGTTTAGAATAAACAAATCTACCAATTACCTGTAGGCAGGGTAATTTCCAAACTGCCCTCGTACTTTCTTTGGAGCTTGCACCCTCTAGCCAATCCAAGCGTGCACTCCTCTTGAAATATTTCTCAGCACAAAAGCTAAAAAAAAAACAAATAAGAGCTTTATACATGGGATGAAGTAGATAAATAGTATGAAATAAATAAACAAAAACAACAGATCTTACTCTGCACTAATAATCATATGCTCTGGCAGTGGCCCTAACAACCTCTCCATCATAGCTAGATGTTCCAAGGTCTCATTGTCTAAACATTCCAAGACTTGCCCAAAAGTCCCTGCAATTATATTACCCTATGGATTTAATTAATCCAATGAATTAACAATTATGGGATTATGGAATGTCAATTTGAAAGTTTATGGAACCCAAAAAGGAAGTGTTTCATATTAATACCACTGTCTAGAAGACTCATATTAATAACAAAAATAAATAATAAATAAAAAAGAAGGAGGAAAGGAACAGATAAAGGGAGAATGAAAGAAGCTGATGGAAAAACTAACCTTCACCCATTTTACTCGAAATCCTGTTTGCAAGTACAAGTAAATAAACAATGTTATTGGTGAACAGATTACAAATCAAAGAAAAAACTGAGAACATGGATCCACAAATAATAGGACATATCAAAATCGAAGATTAATTAGTTTGTTATTTTCAAAAACAGTTTTTAGAAATGAGTTAGAGAACCATTTTCTAGGAAGCACCATAACACTATTTTCTGTTCTTTGTTTTGTGGTTTCCAGTTAGGAATAGTATTATGAACACACACCCAAAAAAAACAAACAAGAGTCCTCCAAATTTTCACAACTTTTAGAAAAAATGTTTGAGAGCATTTTGGAAACCACTTTTTAATTACATGATGTGTCTTTTTGGATCTTTTAAAAGCATTGACGACCCAGGTTTGCATTGGGCTCGAACACAGTTGGGATAAACCTGTAGAATCGTTTTGAAAGAAAAACCAGCTTTTTCAATAGAAAAAAACACAAAAAACAAAAATCAGACAGCCAATTTAATCCATGAAAATTGCTCATAAGTCAACAAAACTGGGCAGTCCAAGTATCATCCAACTAAAAAAATTAGTTGAGCAAGAAGCCAACCATGGTCAGCCATGAACTTCTGTTGAATGAACGCCATCTCTGCCTCAGACAGCTTTGAGTTTATAGTACTTTTTGCTACGTAACTACTCCTCTCAACCTTTGATGTTTCCAAAACTTCATACTCATCCTTACATTCTTCCTGGGCCATTGAGTCTTTCCTATTTGATCGGTGTTCATAGGTTTTCCATCCCTTTGCGATGATACTGTTGCAGTCCATTGTCAATAAGTTTCCGAGAACCCTTTATGTTGTCTGAGGCAGCCCATCAAGACCCATCAATTTGGCAATAACGTTCGGTGGCCGTCCATCAACGTGCACTGTTACAAACATACACTTAGCTATGTAAACATAGAAACTACACTTAGATATGTAAACACAGAAACACAGAAACAAATTAAAACACAGAAACTCTACTCCTTTCCTTCTGATCTTCCTTTCTCCTTAAAACCTTCCTAGGGTCTGGGAGTGAGTCTAGACCCGTGAGTCTTGCGACTACTCCTGGGGTCCTGACTTGGGTTTTGAAATTCTTTTTTGGGTTTTCGAAGGTGGTGGTTATAGCGATCCCGGTTTTCCTTTTCTATATTTGTTGTACTCCAGACTTTGGTTCCATGGAGTTGGTAGTTGTATATCTTGTTGTCATCCGTTAATTCCTTATGTTTGAATTTTTGGATGTGATGGGCGTGTTTCGAATAGGTAGGTTGAGTTTTGGTCTCAAGTATTGTTGCCCAGAGTTTTGGTGTTACACTCGAGCGGGTCATTCTGCGCTCGAGCGGAGTTTACGCACTCCCAGTATTTCGTGTCTCTGCAAAACTTCTGCAGGTGTGTTTTTCACACTCGAGCGGGTTTTTTTACGCTTGAGCGGGTTGTGCTCAAGCAAACCTTTTGGCGCTCGAGCGGGTATTGTTTTGTCTTTGAAAGTTCTGAGAGGGGGGAATCTACGCTCGAGCGGACTGGTTTTCGCGCTCGAGCGGATGTGCTTTATCTCTGTGTTTTGGCGCTCGAGCGGGCCTTCTTGCGCTCGAGCGGACCATGTCTTTTGTTCTTGACGCTCGAGCGGACATGTCGTATATCAGATACCAGTTGGACATTTTTGAATCACTTTTCACTTTTCGTCTCTCTCTCTAACTTTCCCAAAATCGATTTTGAGAGCTTCTCTCTCTAGAAACTCTCTTCTCTCTAGGGTTTGATCTAGTTAGAGTGTTCTCCCTTCCTTCGGTCGTTGTAAAAGTTGTGTTGATCGTCGAGGGCTTCGTTTTGATCCGAAAAGTTTGGAGTTTTGAGCACTTTGGTTTTGATCTCTTCTCCGCTTGGGCTCTAACTTTGAGATAGGGATATCCTACTCCTCTTTATGAGCTTTGTCTTTGAATTTTGGTGATTTGATATGTTGGGGGTTGTTGTGTAATTATGAGAAAGTTTGGGTCTTTTGTGTAATTTTACAAAAGTTGGGGTTTTGTTTATATAAACCGATATGCATGTTTAGCATAGAGAAATGAGATCAATATTGGACTATTAGTGAAAATGGAACCTTAGGGTTGTGGTGTTAATTATGGGAAATGCCCTAATTACATTGATAAATTAATTGGTATAATTAATTTGAAGAAAAGGGGAATTGAATTGAGAATGTTGGAATTGGATGTGTATGGGATTAAAGGGTGTAGCTGGATTACTTTATCGCTCACCTAATTGGAATGTTGATAATATATTCATTCGATGCATTTATTTTCTGATTAGAAATAACTGTTTTGGGCTATCGGTGGAGGATAGTCTTGTTTGTTGTAGACAATGCATGATGATTAGGCAAACTAAAACTAATCGGTTGAGTATGCTATCGAATATAGCGACTGGAATAATACATTAACCTTATGTATTGATTGATTGTATATGATCTATGTTTATATACATGTGTTGTGTGGGAGGAGATAAGGGATGTACTCCACGGTTTAGGGGAAGATAGGGGATGGACCTCTAGACCGGATTTTGTGTGACATTGATACAGCACTACAATGTGTATCAAGTGTTGAATATGGAAGTGTTTGAATTGATTTGATATATCACTAAAATGTATATCGTTATCAATTGTGAAGTATAGAAGTGATTCTATGTTATGTTGATACAGCACCGAAATGTATATCTTTCGTAAAGTGTGGAAATGGTTTATGTGTTATCGGTACAACATTAAAATGTGTATCCATCATGAATTTCGAAAGTGTTTTGAAGATGAGTCTAAATCTCATTAAGTTATTTGGCTAGGTGTTGAGCCTTGTTTTCAAACTCAAAGTTGAAAAAGAAATGGGAAAATGAAATGTAACATGGTCTAAATGTCATGAGACCGGAATGTGATATATGTGGATGTGTCTGTGTTGACCATCTATCAATTGCTAATCTTTTAGTCATTGTTCATAGCTGGTTTAGTGTATTTCCACTGGGCTGTGGCTCACCCTTTATAGGACATCATTTTCAGGTACAGGTAGCATGCCACCTCCAAGGACATAGCTTGGGAGGCTAGAGGCAGGCAGACTTTTGTCGTTTTGTTATCTTTTGGATGTATTACACGTAAATTCAAGCCAAGGGCATAATGTGTATTTGAGTTAGCACTCTCCCTTTTTGTAACCAAGTGTTAACTTGGAAAGCTGTAAGCCCGTAGGGCATTTGCTTTTCTAGTTAACATGTAATACTCATTGTAACGAACTACTCTGATATATTGAAGAATATTTATATTTTATATCAATGCATGTCCAAATTGACGGGTTTAATGTTTTTTTTTTTTTTTTTGAGGGCGTTACAGTGGTGGTGGTAGGGATACCGGTGGTGGGGTCGGATGGTTGGGTTGGAAGGCTGCCAATGCAGAGGAGGCAGCGGAGGATACTGAGAAACACTTGAACTTGGAATTCTGTGACTTGGCCATGTTTCAGAGAGAGAGACAGAGAGAGACAGAGACATTGTGTGGAAAGGCTGCAAAAGGCAACGAAACTATAAAGGCTTGGCTTGGAACAATATAGAGGGAGGAGTGATCCGTGGAGTCATTTTACCAATTTGAATCTAATTTCCATAATTTGAATCTAATCTCCGTTCTTCTTTTAAGATTTAATAGGTAAAATATTTATATAAAAAATTAACATGATTAGATATTAATTGTTATATATTTAAATTAAATTTATATTATAAAAAATAGATAATTATTTTTAAAATTATATTTGTCGCCTATTTTTTTGAAACAAAAATGCTTTAAAAATATAGCTACTGATATTCAATTATCTCAATTTTTTAAATGAATATTTTAATTAAAGAGTTCTAAAAAATGAACAGTTCAAATCATCGGAATCGATTCCAAAATAGACCTACAACATCCAAATGCTCTCTCAAATTGAATACAAAACTTTAAAAAAGAAAAAGCCAAATCTTTTCTGATACCATGACATGGCTTATGTTTTAATTATATGTACACCCCCCCAAAAAAAAAAGTTACAGATAAAAGATGTTGAGTTATTTTTTTTTTAGGTAGTTAAATAAATGGATAAATTATAAATACACATCCGAAATTTATTTAAAATATGAATTATTTCATGTGATTTTAAAAATTATATCACGTCCCTTGAGGTTTTTTACTTCATAATAAATGGTTATTTTACCAATAAAAAGTTTAGTCACAGCTATTATTGATGTCAAAAGTATATTTCAATAAATAATTCAACCAATTTTATTATTATATGGTAGAGCATTTAGAAATTTTATTTTTTACGATGATTATTTCTTACTCATTAAGTTTTTAAAATTTGTTTAATTATTTCGCTTTCAAAAATCAATATGACAAATTTTTAAAATTCATATATTTGTATTCTAAAATAGTTCAATATTATAACTGTGTCATTTTTTTTATAACAAACCATAATTTTAATTATTAATTGTTAATACAACAATTTTAATTTATCTATACTATATGTTATAATAAAGGAATATTTGAAACAAAACACTTAGAAAAATGGCTAGTGAGAACAAAGGAAATGATGTTAAAATTAGTACCCGCTGCATACGATTCCATTAACAGTTCAGAATAAACAAATCTACCAATTACCTGTAGGTGGGGTAATTTCCGAACGCCTCAGACTTTCTTTGGAGCTTGCACCCTCTAGCCAATCCAAGCGTGCACTCCGCTTGAAATATTTCTCAGCATGAAAGCTGAAAAAAAACAAATAAGAGCTTTATACATGGGATGAAGCAGATAAATAGTATGAAATAAATAAACAAAAACAACAGATCTTACTCTGCACTAATAATCATATGCTCTGGCAGTGGCCCTAACAACCTCTCCATCATAGCTAGATGTTCCAAGGTCTCATTGTCTAAACATTCCAAGACTTGCCCAAAAGTCCCTGCAATTATATCATCCTATGGATTTAATTCATCCAAAGAATTAACAATGATGGGATTATGGAATGTCAATTTGAAAGTTTATGGAAGCGAAAAAGTGAGTGTTTCATATTAATACCACTGTCTAGAATACTCATATTAATAACAAAAATAAATAGTAAATAAAAAAAAAAAAGAAGGAAAGGAACAGATAAAGGAAGAATGAAAGAAGCTGAACGAAAAACTAACCTTTATCCATTTTACTCAGAATCCTGTTTGCAAGTACAAGTAAATAAACAATGTTATTGGTGAACAGATTACAAATCAAAGAAAAAACTGAGAACATGGATCCACAAATAATAAGACATATCTAAATCGAAGATCAATTAGTTTGTTATTTTCAAAAACAGTTTTTAGAAATGAGTTAGAGAACCATTTTCTAGGAAGCACCATAACACTATTTTCTGTTCTCTGTTTTGTGGTTTGCAGTTAGGAATAGTATTATGAACACACACCCAAAAAAACAAACAAGAGTCCTCCAAATTTTCACAACTTTTAGAAAAAATGTTTGAGAGCATTTTGGAAACCACTTTTTAATTACATGATGTGTCTTTTTGAATCTTTTAAAAGCATTTGACCGACCAGCTTTGCATTGGGCCCAACACGCTTGGGATAAACTCAGAATCGTTTTGAAAGAAAAACCAGCTTTTTCAATAGAAAAAAACACAAAAAATAAAAATCAGACAGCCAATTTAATCCCTGAAAACTGCTCAGAAGTCAAAATAATTGGGCAGTCCAAATATCATACAACTAAAAAAGTTAGTTGAGCAAGAAGCCAGGCATGGTCAGCCATGAACTTCTGTTGAATGAACGCCATCTCTGCCTCAGACAGCTTTGAGTTTATAGTACGTTTTGCTACGTAACTACTCCACTCAACCTTTGATGTTTCCAAAGCTTCATATACATCCTGACATTCTTGCTGCGCCCTTGAGTCTTTCCTATTTGATCAGTGTTCATAGGTTTTCCATTCCTTTGCGATGATACTGATGCAGCCCACTGTCGATTAGTTTTCAAGAACCCTTTATGTTGTCTATGAAGAGGTTGCGGAGGAGGCATCCCATCAAGACCTATCAATTTGGCAATAACGTTCGGTGGCCGTCCATCAATGTGCACTGTTACAAACATACACTTAGCCATGTAAACATAGAAACTACACTTAGATATGTAAACACAAAAACACAAAAACAAATTAAAACACAGAAACACAAAAACTCTACTTTTTTTCTTCTGATCTTCCTTTCTCCTGAAAACCTTCCTGGGGTCTGGGAGTGAGCCTAGACCCATGAGTCTTGCGACTACTCCTGGGGTCCTGACTTGGGTTTTGAAATTCTTTTTTGGGTTTTCAAAGGTGGTGGTGGTGGTTGTCACGACCCCAACCTGCCCCTAGTAGGCTGGGTGCCGAGATGGCCAGTAATCCGTAATTACCAAAGGCCGGCTTACAAAATTTCACACACATCAGAGTAATCGTAGGGGCTCACATATCTTGAGCGGTTAAATAACTAAATACAAATGGTCCTTGAGAGTCAGCATATATTAAATGTAAATGCATACATAATCGAATCGCACCTCGGCAGATAACAAAACAAATACAAGTTACATCTGATCAAAAGGCTTCTCGGCGACATATACAAATACAATGTTACAAGCAAAGAAGCATGATTTTCAAGAATCTGCGAAGTGGCACATATGCCGAGGTAAACACAAAACAAACCGATGTAAGCAAGTCAAGTCGGCATAACAAAATCCCAAAACAAGTCAGTACAAATACTTCTAGGCGTCGCCGCCGCCCCGCTCATCACCTACATATATATAGAGAGGGGTGAGCTTGGAAACTCGATGAATGGTACTAGAAATAAAGGTTTGCATGAATACTAGAAGTCCGCCAAAACAAAACATATCAAAACCGTTCAAACAATAGCCGAGGTTCCCGCCAGTAAAGAATATCAAGTTGTACCAAAACAAGAGATGAACCGTATTCATCTCACAAATCTTACCGCATAAAGCAATACAGAGATTAAACAAGTGGTAGCCGAGGTTCCTTCCAAAGCAAAACACATCAAGTTGTATCGAATCAAGTGATGAACCGTATTCATCCAACAAGTCTTACAAGCCAAAACATTTGCCGAGATAGCACAAGTAGTAGCCGAGGTAATCTTCACGACAAAACATATCAAGCTTATATGACTTAGGCCCTTTTTCACGAAGTTTGTGACTTAGGCCGTAGCCCTTTTTCACCAAGTGGTGCTACAAAAGTTTAAAGTCCTCTAGCACAAGGGACTTGTGTTACTTAGGCCGTAGTCTGCTTTAACATTTATCTTAGCAAAATAGGACCGTATTTTTAACAAGATGTACTGAAAGTTTAGAGTCCTCCAAAGACAAGGGACTTTCCAAAGAAAGGACCGTATCCTTTTAACAAGATGTCTTGCGAAGTTTAGAGTCCTCCAAAGACAAGGGACTTTCCAAAGAAAGGACCGTATCCTTTAACAAGATGTCTCTGAAGTTTAGAGTCCTCCAAAGACAAGGGACTTTCCAAGAAAGGACCGTATCCTTTTTATCAAGATGTACTGCGAAAGTTTAGAGTCCTCCAGGACAAGGGAGTTTCCAATGAAAAGCGAAACAAAGCTCAAATCATTACAAGGACATCATCAAGTAGAAGATCATACTTACCTTTTCATCTAGTCTTTGCTAAAGTTTAGAGTCCTCCAAAGACAGGGACTTTCAAGAATACCATCAAAACAAGCTCATATACAAAACATCAAAATAGGTGATCATTCATGCTTAGCGATACTTTTACCAAAGCGAAACAAGCAAGATTTATCAAAAGCTTTATAACATAGCTTTATTAAAAGCACCACTCACCTCGGTCTTCGTGTAGGCTCAAGCAAAGATCAAAGTCCTACAATCACATAGCAAACCATACTCTCAAAACGAGCTTCACATACATGCAAGGAATCAAAACATTATTTCCCATCACAGGGAAGTGCACTGGGTACCATCCAGGTCTAGCCGAGGTCCTACACCTCCCCGCCGAGGTGTGGACTCGAAAGCCAAAACAAGGCAAAGTTAGGAAAACCTGAGTTTCCTTTCAAAGGACACGAAGAACAAGATCATGCATTTGAAATCCAACTCACATATACGAAACTGGGGTTTTCAAGCTAAGAGTTCAAAAACGTGGACTAGGGTACTCATTCGAGAAAATTATGCAAGAACAAACACAAAACATGATTCTTGTTCCAAACTTTTGGATCAAAACAAGGTTCTCCTTTAAGAACACAAGAACAACATTTTTCTCTTTCAAAACCAAGTTCAAATCAATGCATGACATGCAAAACAGATCCAATCATGCAATGCATCTAGATGATCAATAAGAACAATCGATGTAGAACAAGAATCTAACCTCAAAACTGAAATCCAGCGGTTCGATCTTCCACGATCAAGCTCGAGCTCAACTCCCACACTAAAATTCTAACTCTAAGTTCTAGAGCTTCTCTCTAAACAAGACAAAGATTTGAGACCAGATCATAATCAAAAGATACACAATGATATATTATAGGCACATTTGTCATAGCCTCCACGGCTTCGACACGTGGCATCACCGGATTGGTGCGTTAGAAAGGTGATCGCTAGACAAGACAAGTCTCGACAAAGCGTACACAACACGCTTGGCGGCTAAGCACGCAGCTAGAATGACCTCGCCAAAGACAAGACTTCGCAACAGTCAACAAAGACAAAGGCTAGGAGGACGACACTTGACTAAGCTGTACACACCTTGGCACAGGTGCACCACATCTCGGCCTAGGCCATACCTTCAAGAACAAAGATTACAAGCACAAAACATCTCGGCCTCGACACGCGACGCCAAAGGTAACATCTCGGCAAACATGCCGGGTGAAGATGGAGGTCGGCTAAGGTTCCAAATCGCCAAAACGCAAAGGCTCAAAGGCAAACTATCTTTGGTGACCTCGCCACGCTCCAAACAAAACACGAATTCCAAAGAACTTACAATAAAACAAAGCAAAACAAGGCAAGTATCAAGATTACAAACTTGACAATTCAAGGTCATACACAATACATGCAAGCAAGATCGATTCAAAGTGAGGGTTGTTACATCCTACCCCTTAAGAAAGTTTGGTCCCCAAACTTACAATACCTTGGTCCAAGAATAACTCGATGTCGAATTCTCATTTCCTCTTCCATTTCCCATGTGGCGTCCTTGCCATAGTGCTCTTTCCATTCCACCTTTACCATTGGTATCGACTTGTTTCTCAATTGCTTAACTTGTCTGCATCCACAATAGACGTCGGCTTCTCTTCATAGCCCAAATTCTCATTAACTTCAATTCCGTAATGCTTAATTACATGCAAGGATCCCGAATATACTTCCTTAACATCGAAACATGAAACACGTTATGGACTTGGCTCAATTTCGTGGCAAAGCAAGTCTCAGAGGCAACGGAGTTAACCTTGTCAAGGACTTCAAATGGGCCAATATAACGGGTGCTAACTTACCTCTCTTCCCAAATCGAAACTCCTTTCATTGGTGAAACCTTTAGAATACGCGATCCCCAACTTCAATTCTAGCTCATTTCTTCTCTGGCATAACTCTTTTGTCGGCTCGCGCTTTTAATTCTCTGCTGAATAAGTTTAATCTTCTCTGTTGTTACTTGAATGAGTTCGGGACCAAGCAGAGCCTTATCTCCGACTTCGGTCCAACATATCGGCGATCTGCATTTTCTTCCATATAGAGCATCATACGGTGCCATACCAATACTCGCGTGATAACTGTTGTTGTAAGCGAATTCCACTAATGGCAAATGCATTCCCCAATTTCCTTGGAAATCCAATACACAGAGTCTAAGCATATCTTCAAGTGTCTGAATCGTTCTTTCTGTTTGCCCATCTGTCTGGGGATGAAAAGCTGTGCTAAATCTCGCCGGCTCCAAAGGCTCTTCAGAGACTCTGCCAAAATCTGAAACAAATTTAGGATCTCTGTCAAACACTATTGACATCGGCACTCCATGAAGTCTAACAATCTCATTCACATAAAGTAGGGCAAGTTGATCGGCGTTGAAAGTAGTCTTAACAGCAAAAAGTGTCTTGACTTGGTTAGTCTATCTACCACAACCCAAATCGAATCCATACCTTTTACGTGTTCTCGGCGATCCATCCCACAAAATCCATAGAGATGTGTTCCCACTTCCACTCGGGGATCGGCAAAGGTTGTAGAAGTCCTGCTGGTCTCGATGTTCTGCTTACTTGCCGGCAATGCAAACACTTGGACACAAATTCGCTATCTCTCTCTTCATGTTCGCCACCAAAACATCTGCTTTTACATCATGGTACATCTTGGTATTTCTGGATGAACAAAGAACTTGGAATTATGGGCTTCCAAAGAATCTTCCTTTTCACTCGGAACATCGGCCACACACAATTTCCTTCAAACTTAAGCACTTGGTTTTCAAAGGTGTACCGGATCTCGGCTTGGTAACAATCTCATCGGCTACTTTTCAAGAATTCATCCTCCATTTGTCTTGCCTTTACTTCTTCAACAATGGTTGGTTCTGCTGAAATCAATGTCAGCACGCCAAATTTCCAACCGATTTTACGTCAGAGCGTCGCCACGCTGTTGGCTTTCCACAGGTGATATTGAATCGCATGTCGTAGTCCTTCAATAACTCGAGCCATCTTCTTTGTCTCAAATTCAATTCCTTCGAGTGAATAGATACTTCAAGCTCGATGATCTCAGAAAACGACAAGAAGCTCCATACAAGTAATGACGCCAAATCTTCAAAGCAAATACCACGGTGCTAGCTCCAAGTCATGGGTAGGATAGTTCTTCTCATGTGGCTTCAATTGACGAGATGCATATGCTATAACCTTACCTCCTTGCATTAATACACAACCCAAACCCTTATGCGACGCATCATCAGTAAACATGAAACTCCTCATTACGATGGAAGTACCAAAGATCGGTGTCAGAACCAACCTCGCCTTTAGCTCTGAAAAAGTCGACTCGATCTTGATCCATTCATACGGTGCTCCTTCCTAGTCAATTGTGTCAATGGAGTTGCAATCTGGAGAATTCTTTACGAACTTCCTGTAGTAACCGCCAAACCCGAAAACTTGAACCTCGGACACATTGGTCGGCCTCGGCCAATTTACCACGGCTTCTATTTTGCTCGGATCAATGAAATACCTTCTTCATTTATTACATGACCCGAAATGAAATAGTAGAAAGCCAAAACTCACACTTGTTAAATTTAGCATACGCTTCCGGTCTCTCAATATCTGCAAGAAGAAATTCTCGATGGTTTTCATGTTCAACTTCACTCTTGGAATAAATCAATATATCATCGATGAAGACGACCACAAACTCATCTAAGTGGGGCTTGAAGACTCGTTCATTAAATCCATAAATGCAAAGCAGGGCATTGGTCAATCCGAAAGGCATCACTAAAAATTCGTAGTGGCCATATCTAGTCCGAAGGCGCTTCTCAACATCCTCCGCCTTAACCTTAAGGCGATGGTAGCCCCGACCTAAGGTCAATCTTGGAAAAGACTCGTGCTCCTTGTAATCGATCAAGTAAATCATCAATCCTAGGTAATGGGTACTTATTCTTAATGGTGACCTTATTGAGTTCTCTATAATCAATACAAAGGCGAAGTGTGCCATCCTTCTTCTTAACAAATAACACAGTGCTCCCCATGGTGATGTGCTCGCCTAATAAATCCCTTGTCCAACAACTCTTGCAATTGTAGTTTCAATTCTCTAAGTTAATTGGGGCCATTCTATATGGTGTTTTGGAGATCTACTGTTCGATATAACATCAACAAGAACTCTATTTCTCTATCGACCAAATGGCCGAGTAAATCATTAGGAAAGACGTCGGCGAACTCATGAACAAGCGATGTCGGCTAAACTAACATTTCCATCCCGATCTTTCAATATACTACACAAATAACCCTTACAACTTTTTGGATCAACTTACGTGCCTTCATGGATGAGATTAAGTAAGGTGGGGAATTACCTTTACCCCGAAAAATAACTTCGCTAGGTTTGGGGGTTTCAATGTGACACTCTTCGAAACACAATCAATGAGTGCGTGGTTTGCTACTAACCAATCCATTCCCAATATAACATCGAATTGATCTATATTCAAGGGCATTAAATCAACTAGCGCTCAACATGCTCAATGACAACAACACATGCTCTATAAATGGATGCAACAATCATGGATCTCCTGCGGAGTAGACACAGATAGCACATACTCAAGAGATTCTAATTTCCTATTAATCTTCTCGGCAAACTTAATAGAAACAAACGAGTGCGTGAGTCTTAATCAACTAACACATAAGCATTTCGGGAGCAAATTAAAAGTATACCTGACACCACTGCCTCAGCATTCTGAGTATCCCCTGGCACTAGTGCAAACACTCTGCCCTGTCTCATCTGTCCTTTCCCAGCATTATTCTTATGAACCGTACCTGAGGTATTCTCACCTTTCTTGTGTTTCACCTTTGTCTTAGGACAATCTCTCACAAAATGACCCACTTCTCCACATTCATAGCAAGCACCAGATGTCCGACGACAAACTCCAAAATGTTGCTTCCCACAATCTGAACATGTCGGCTTAGTATTACCTTCTGCCCGGATAACCAAAGACCGCCCTTGTTCATCTTCTTATTGGTGTTCAAGCGTGTTCGGTGATTGTCATAGTTCTGTCTCTTCGTGATTCTCTCAGGGATTAAGTACTGTTCAAGTTGGTTTCGCCAAAAGCGGCTTTGTTCGACTTCGGCATAGGTCGGCATATCGGCGAGCTAACCCGGTCTTGAATCGGTCCATGAAGCCCACTTTCAAACTTCCTAGCCTCCATGTATCCATCATTGATCATGTGAGGTACAGACCTTACCAATTCGGTAAAAGCGCGATCATATTCCGCCACTGTTCGTCTGCCTTGCGTCAAAGTCTGAAATTCGGTAGCCTTGCGATTCCGTACGCTGAGGGGAAAATGCTTCTTGTAAAATAGATCCAAAAACCCTGCCCCCGTTAAACCAGGGTTGGTTTCTCTGGTCATCCTCCACCATGTCCGAGCATAAATCGTCCGGGGTGAATCAGACTAAAGTCACCTTCGAACATCGGTCTTTGGGAAAATCTCAAACAGTTTCTCCATTTCCAAAACCCATGCCTCGGCCTTCATTGGCTCAATACCTCCGAGAAAACCTTGGTGGTCTCATCTTCTTGAACTCCTGATCAAAGCTATTGTGCCATCTCCATATAAAATTTGGTGTGGAGCGACTTGTGGCCTTTGGGGAGGTGGAGGAGGGACTACATTTCGACCATTAAATGCACTTTCGGCTGGGTCGATGTAGTACTAAGCGTCTTCTTGTCTTATTTGCCTTAACTCACGGGTCAATCCTTCCATTAATCTTTCCATTACATCCAATCTCTTGGTGATCTCGGGCAAGTGGAGGTCTACCTCTCCTCATGATACTATGAGTATACAAAGTGTGACTTTAAAGCAAGTAAACAAATAACTCCATGAGCAAGTAACAAATAAGCAAGTCAAGGCAATGCACACCTTGTTCAAATAGCAAGCAATATGATGCAACCCTAGCATCTTTCTAAATGGAATCCTATGCTCTTTAGGACTCGAGTGTGTGAATCAACGTACTATGAGGAACTTGTGCTCGATACCACTCTGTCACGACCCCAACTGCCCTAGTAGGTCAATTTGGGTGCGAGATGGCCAAGAATCGTAATTACCAAAGGCCACAAAATTTCACACACATCGAGTAATCGTAGGGGCTCACATATGCAGGCGAAATAACTAAATACAAATGGTCCTTGAGAGTGCATATATTAAATGTAAATGCATACATAATCGAAGCGCACCTCGGCGGATAACAAAACAAATACAAGTTACATCTGATCAAAAGGCTTCTCGGTAGACATATACAAATCTGTGATTTACAAGCAAAGAAGCATGATTTTCAAGAATGCGAAGTGGCACATATGCCGAGGTAAACACAAAACAAATAGATGTAAGCAAGTCAAGTCGGCATAACAAAAATCCCAAAACAAAAGTACAAATACTTCTAGGCGTCATGCCGTCACGCTCATCACCTACATATATATAGAGAGGGTGAGCTTGGAAACTCGATGAATGGTACTAGAAATAAAGGTTTGCATGAATACTAGCGAAGTGCCAAAACAAAACATATCAAAACCGTTCAAACAATAGCGAGGTTCTGCCAGCAAAGAATATCAAGTCAGTACCAAAACAAGAGATGAACCGTATTCATCTGTCAAATCTTACCAGACAAAGCAATACAGAGATTAAACAAGTGGTAGCCGAGGTTCCTTCCAAAGCAAAACACATCAAGTTGTATCGAATCAAGTGATGAACCGTATTCATCCAACAAGTCTTACAAGTCAAAACATTTGCCGAGATAGCACAAGAAGCAGCCGAGGTAATCTTCAAGACAAAACATATCAAGCTTATATGACTTAGGCATGACCCTTTTTCACCGAAGTTTGTGACTTAGGCCCGTAGCCCTTTTTCACCAAGTGGTGCTACAAAAGTTTAAAGTCCTCTAGCACAAGGGACTTGTGTTACTTAGGCCCGTAGCCCGCTTTAACATTTATCTTAGCAAAATAGGACCGTATCCTTTTTAACAAGATGTACTGCGAAAGTTTAGAGTCCTCCAGCACAAGGGACTTTCCAAAGAAAGGACCGTATCCTTTTTAACAAGATGTACTGCGAAAGTTTAGAGTCCTCCAGCACAAGGGACTTTCCAAAGAAAGGACCGTATCCTTTTTAACAAGATGTACTGCGAAAGTTTAGAGTCCTCCAGCACAAGGGACTTTCCAAAGAAAGGACCGTATCCTTTTTAACAAGATGTACTGCGAAAGTTTAGAGTCCTCCAGCACAAGGGACTTTCCAAAGAAAACCGAAACAAAGCTCAACTCATTACAAGGACATCATCAAGACGAAGTTCATACTTACCTTTTCATCTAGTGCTGCTAAAGTTTAGAGTCCTCCAGCACAGGGGACTTTCAAGAATACCATCAAAACAAGCTCATATACAAAACATCAAAATAGGCTGATCATTCATGCTTAGCAGATACTTTTACCAAAGCGAAACAAGCAAGATTTATCAAAAGCTTTATAACATAGCTTTATTAAAAGCACCACTCACCTCGGTCTTCAGGTGTAGGCTCAAGCAAAGATCAAAGTCCTACAATCACATAGCAAACCATACTCTCAAAACCAGCTTCACATACATCCAAGAAATCATAACATTATAGCCCAGCACACGGAAGTGCACTTTGGGTACCATCGAGGTCTAGCGAGGTCCTACACCTCCCGAGGTGTGGACTCGAAAAGCCAAAACAAGGCAAAGTTAGGAAAACTGAGTTTCCTTTCAAAGGACACGAAGAACAAGATCATGCATCTTTGAAATCCAACTCACATATCAAATCTGGGGTTTTCAAGCTAAGAGTTCAAAAACGTGGACTAGGGTACTCATTCGAGAAAATTATGCAAGAACAAACACAAAACATGATTCTTGTTCCAAACTTTTGGATCAAAACAAGGTTCTCCTTTAAGAACACAAGAACAACATTTTTCTCTTTCAAAACCAAGTTCAAATCAATGCATGACATGCAAAACAGATCCAATCATGCAATGCATCTAGATGATCAATAAGAACAATCGATGTAGAACAAGAATCTAACCTCAAAACTGAAATCCAACGGTTCGATCTTCCACGATCAAGCTCGGAGCTCAACTCCCACACTAAAATTCTAACTCTAAGTTCTAGAGCTTCTCTCTCTAAACAAGACAAAGATTTGAGACCAGATCATAATCAAAAGATACACAATGATATATTATAGGCACATCGTGTCATAGCCTCGGCTCGGACACGTGGCATCACGGATTGGTGCGATTAGAAAGGTGATCGCTAGACAAGACAAGTCTCGACAAAGCGTACACAACACGCTTGGCGGCTAAGCCTTGAGCTAGAAATGACCTCGGCCAAAGACAAGACTTGACAACAGGTCAACAAAGACAAAGGCTAGGGAGGGCGACACTTGACTAAGGCATGCCACACCTTGGCACAGGTGCACCACATCTCGGCCTAGGCCATACCTTGAGAACAAAGATTACAAGCACAAAACATCTCGGCCTCGGCGTCGCGCCGGCCCAAAGGTAACATCTCGGCAAACATGCGGGGTGAAGATGGAGGTCGGCTAAGGTTCCAAAGCGCTCAAAACGCAAAGGCTCAAAGGCAAACTATCTTTGGTGACCTCGGCCACGCTCCAAACAAAACACGAATTCCAGCAACTTACAATAAAACAAAGCAAAACAAGGCAAGTATCAAGATTACAAACTTGACAATTCAAGGTCATACACAATACATGCAAGCAAGACTGATTCAAAGTGAGGGTTGTTACAGTGGTAGTAGGGATGTCGGTGGTGGGGTCGGATGGTTAGGTTAGGAGGCTACCAATGCAGAGGAGGCAGCAAAGGATGCCAGAGAAACACTTGAACTTGGAATTCTGTGACTTGGTCATGTTTGAGAGGGAAAGAGACAGACAAAGAGAGAGAGAGAGAGAGAGTCTAGAAAGGCGGCAAAAGGCAACGAAACTATAAAGACTTGGTTTGGTACAATATAAAGGGAGGAGTTATCCGTGGAGTAATTTTACCAATTTGAATCTAATTTCCATAATTTGAATCTAATTTCCGTTCTTATTTTAAGACTTATTAGGTAAAATATTTTTATAAAAAATTAAGATGATTAGCTATTAATTGTTATATATTTAAATTAAATTTATATTATAAAAAATTGATAATTATTTTTAAAATTACATTTGTCGTCTATTTTTTTTTAAACAAATATGCTTTAAATATATAGCTACTGATATTCAATTATCTTAATTTTTTATATGAATATTTTAATTAAAGAGTTTAAAAAATGAACAGTTCAAATCAACGGAATCGATTCTAAAATAGACCGACTAAATCCAAACGCTCTCTCAAATTAAATAACAACTTTAAAAAAAAAAAAAGGCAAATTTTTTCTGATACCATGCCAGGGCATATGTTTTAGCTACATGTACACCCAAAAAAAAAAAAAAAAGTTACAGATAAAACATGTTGAGTTATTTTTTTGAAACAGTAAAATAAATGGATAAATTATAAATACACATCTGAAATTTATTTAAATATGAATTATTTCATGTGATTTTAAAAATTATATCATGTCCCTTGAAGTTTTTTACCTCATAATAAATGGTCATTTTACCAATAAATCATTTAGTCACAGCTATTATTGATGTCAACAGTATATTTCAATAAATAATTCAACCAATTTTATTATTATATGGTAGAGCATTTAGAAATTTTATTTTTTACGATGATTATTTCTTACCCATTAAGTTTTTAAAATTTTATTTAATTACTTCCCTTTCAAAAATCAATATGACAAATTTTTAGAATTCATATATTTTTATTCTAAAATAGTGAAATATTATAACGATGTCATTCTTTTTATAACAAACCATAATTTTAATTGTTAATTGTTAATACAATAATTTTAATTTATCTATATTATACGTTATAATAAAGGAATATTTGAAACAAAACACTTAGAAAAATGGCTAGTGAGAACAAAGGAAATGATGTTAAAATTAGTACCCGCTGCATACGATTCCATTAACAATTCAGAATAAACAAATCTACCAATTACCTGTAGGCGGGGTAATTTCCAAACTGCCCTCATACTTTCTTTGGAGCTTGCACCCTCTAGCCAATCCAAGCGTGCACTCCACTTAAAATATTTCTCAGCACGAAGTCTGAAAAAATACAAATAACAGCTTTATACATGGGATGAAGAGAATAAATAGTATGAAATAAACAAACAAAAACAACAGATCTTACTCTGCACTAATAATCATATGTTGTGACAGTGGCCCTAAGAACCTCTCCATCATAGCTAGATGTTCCAAGTTCTCATTGTCTAAACATTCCAAGACTTGCCCAAAACTCCTTGCAATTATATTACCCTATGGATTTAATTCGTCAAATGAATTAACAATGATGGGATTGTGGAATGTCAATTTGAACGTTAATGGAACCCAAAAAGTGAGTGTTTCATATTAATACCAATGTCTAGAAGACTCATATTAATAACAAAAATAAATAATAAATAAAAAAAAGAATGAAAGGAACAGACAAAGGGAGAATGAAAGACGCAGAAGGAAAAACTAACCTTTACCCATTTTACTCAGACTCCTGTCTGCAAGTAGAAGTAAATGAACTATGTTATTGGTGAACAAATTACAAATCAAAGAAAAAACTGAGAACATGGATCTGCAAATAATAGGACATATCTAAACCGAAGATCAATTAGTTTGTTATTTTCAAGAACTGTTTTTATAAATGAGTTAGAGAACCATTTTCTAGGAAGCACCATAACACTATTTTTTGTTCTCTGTTTTGTGGTTTCCAGATAGGAATAATATTATGAACACACACCCAAAAAAACAAACATGAGTCCTCAAAATTGTCACAACTTTTAGAAAAAATGTTTGAGAGCATTTTGGAAACCACTTTTTAATTACATGATGTGTCTTTTTGAATCTTTTAAAAGCAGACTGGACCAGCCAGTTTGCATTGGACCCAAACGCAGTTGGGATAAACCTGTAGAATCGTTTTGAAGGAAAAACCAGCTTTTTCAATAGAAAAAAACACAAAAAACAAAAATCATATAGCCAATTTAATCCATGAAAACTGCTCATAAGTCAACAGAACTGGGCAGTCCAAATATCATACAACTAAAAAAATTAGTTTAGGAAGTAGCCAACCATGGCCAGCCATGAACTTCTGTTGAATGAACGCCATCTCTTCCTCAAAGTGCTTTGAGTTTATAATTCTTTTTGCGACAAAACTACTCCTCTCAACCTTTGATGCTTCCAAAACTTCATACTCATCCTTACATTCTTGCTGCGCCATTGAGTCTTTCCTATTTGATCGGTGTTCATAGGTTTTCCATCCCTTTGCGATGATACTGATGCAGTTCATTGTCGATAAGTTTCCGAGAACCCTTTATGTTGTCTATGAAGAGGCTGCTGAGGAGGCAGGCCATCAAGACCCATCAATGTGGCAATAACGTTCGGTGGCCGTCCATCAACGTGCACTGTTAGAAACATACACTTAGCTATGTAAACACAGAAACACATAAACAAATTAAAACACAGAAACACAGAAACTCTACTCTTTTCCTTCTGATCTACCTTTCTCCTGAAAACCTTCCTAGGGTCTGGGAGTGAGTGTATAGCGATCCCGGGTTTACCCCTTGTTGTATAGTGATCCGGACATGTGTCCGTGGATGTTGGTAGTGGATTGTTGTCCTGTTTACGTCCTTTCATATATTGTATTTGAGTTATAGGATGTGTTGGGCAGGTTTGTTTCAGGTTGGTTGTGTTTGGGAGCCAAGGGTTCTTGCCTGAAATTTTTGTCCTTCGCTCGGCGAGAGTTGGTCGCTTCGGCGAGAGTTGAGTTTTGTGTCTGGTGGGTCGAGCAGGCGGATTCGCTGAAGCGGCGGCTAACGTCTGGGCTGAACTGAACACCATGATTTCGCTCGGCGAGCTGTTCTTCGCTCGAGCGATCTGGTTCGATCTTTGCTCGGCGGCGGTTTAAATCGCTTCAGCGTCGTCTAATTGCGAACTGAAGGTCGAGCTCTGGCTCGGCGAGCTTTTCTTCGCTCGTCGAGCTTCTAGGATGTTGGCTCGGCGAGACCTTCTTGGCTCGAGCTACGGTTTTACGCTCGGCGACCAAGTCTTCCTTCGGCGAGCCTATTTATATCGATTCGCGGCGATCTAAACTTCACTTTTTCAAAAGTTTTATATCTTCAAACCCTAAATTTGAGAGCCTCTCTCTCTAGACTTGCCTTCTCTCTAAGAAATCATCTCCCTAGAGTGTGAATCTACCCTAAGTGCTTTGTTAAAAAGATAGAGGGTGACTTGGGCTTCGATCTAATCTGAAAAAGTCGGTGTTTGGAGCATTTTGATCTTTGGGTCTTCATCTCCTTTTGGGCTTAAACTTTGAGGTAGGGATATCCTACTCCTCTTTATGGATTCTGTCTTTAAATTTTGACATTTTGATGTATTGGGGATAGTTAATTTTGGGAAAGTTTGGGGCTTTTATGCAATTTTATAAAAGTTTGGGGTTTTGTTTTAAATAAACCTATATGTACGGTTGGTACATAGAAATGAGATTAATGTGGAATCATTGATGAAAATGGAACCTTAGGGGTTGAATGTTAATTATGGAAAATGCTATAATTATATTGTTTAATTAATTGGGATAATTAATTGTGGAATTGAGATGTTGATTATATATCCATTGTGCATTTATTTTACATTTAGAAATATCGCTTTGGGCTATGGGTGGAGGATAGTCTTGATTGTTGTAGACAATGCATGATGATTAGGTAAATTAAAACCAATCATTGAAATGTGTCATTAAGAATGACAGTTGAAGAATACATTAACTTTATGTATTGATTTGTGATGTGTATAATTGTTGTTTATATGCATTGTGTTGTGTTGGAGAAGATAGGGATGTACTCAGCGGTTTAGGGAAGATAGGGATGTACCTCTAAAACCGGATGTTGTTTGGGAGAAGATAGGGGATGGACTCGTAGATAAAGCTCATATGCTTGTCTTGGGAATGTGATATAGCTAGTATGCATATCTGTGGAAGTAATGAAGTTGTAAGTGGTTAATATGAGTTGTTGTTTCATATGAGTTGTGTGGCAGTTGAGCCATGAGTTATAAATGAGAATTTAATGAAAATGGAGAGTGAATTGAATATAGACTTGAAGGTCTTGGAATTGTAATGTGTTATGAAAGAATGTAAAAGTGTTGACCATCTATCAACTGTTAATCTTTTAGTCATTATTCTTAATTGGTTTAGTATATTTCTCTTGGTGTGGCTCACCCTATATAGAACATCATTTTCAGTGCAAAGATCCCACCTCCAAGGACTGACCTTGGGAGGCTGGTGGCGGATGGACTTTTTGACTTCTACTTACTTTTGATGTGTTGCATGTAACTTCAAGCCAAGGGCTTTACGTGTATTGAGCTAGAGCTCTCTTGATTGTAACCAAGTGTTAACTTGGAAAGTTGTAAGCCTTTAAGGCATCCGCTTTTATTGTTTACATGTAATACTTTTTATGCAAACAGTTGATTAAATAGAAGAAGGTGGGCTTTTATTATGTTGATGCATGTTCGATTGTTGGGTTTATTGTCATTACTTTGAGGGCGTTACAACTTGGTATCAGAGCGTACCGGGTTCGAATACTTTGGGTACGTGGGAAGTGATTAGGATCACAATGGGTTTGTCTCGCTTGATAGAGACTTAGTGTAGTGTCATATGCTATGTGTTTAATTGATAACATGTTTATGTGATTATTTGGGTATGGGATTTAATTTCTAGGATGTTGATTGGATCCTTGGGTTTCTGGGAGTCTTGTTGGAAAGGCACTTGATCAATGCCGTTTCTCACAGGAACTCTGGTAACGCCTCGGGACTATCATTATCAAGAAATGAAATTCGTAAGTGCTTATGTGTTTATGTGCTTACGTGGAGTGAATTATTGTGGTCCATGTTTTAGGACGCGAGTGTTTAGTTATGGCACGTTTACAAATGTGCTAACGTTCTGTGTTACCTTTATTAGGATGTCAGGACGAGGAAGAGGTGGAAGGTGTGGTAGGCCTAGGAGGCAGGATATGCCTTTACCGGATGAGATTCCGGCAGCTCAGGAAGGGGTTGGTCAGGCCAATGTGGCGAGCGATGAGGGCGAGCTATGGGCGCTCTAGCGAGAGATAGCGAGGCGTTCGAGTCGATGGGTATTCTCGGGCGAGAATCGAGGCTCGAGGTTGTTGTTGCAGATCAGGACCTTCTTTTACGAAGAGGGAGTTCTTCGGTCTAATCCGGATGAGTTTGTGGGTGATCCAAAAGAGCCGCAAAAGGCGATGAATGGCTCGAGCAGGACAACGAAGACGTTTGAGATGCTAGGCATCGAAGGCGAAATCTTGAAGGTGACCTCGGCATCATTCAATTTGAAAGGGGATGCTTGGTCGGTGGTGGAAGTTCACCAAGGGTCGATTGGGGTACTTGGAAGGCTTTTGTTGGCGCTTTTAGAGAAGTTCTTGTCTCCATTTGCTCAGAGAAGTTGAGAGGTCGATTCTGCCGGCTCAGCAGATGAGATTTATCGATGGCCAAGTTTGAGGCCTCATTCACTAGTTTGTCGAGTTTGCACACTGAATTGGTGGCGTCAGGAACGCCGTTGCATTGAGTTTGAGAAGAAGTTGGTAGCGGCCTCAAGTTGAGAATTAATGGGGTCTATGTTTGGGATTATGGGCGATGGTTGATCTGCAGCTATCTTGAGATTATGATGAGGAAGAGGATGAAGGGCGAAAGGCTCCAAGAGGTCGGGGAGGACAGGGTGATAATAGGAGACAGAGGGGTTATAACCCTCGTGATCTCGAGGTGGAGTTTCTAGGTCGACTTTCCTGTCTGAGTCACGAGCTCGGAGAAGCGGTCGAGGAGAGTTTACTTGTTACAAGTGTGGCCCGGGTCATAAGGCTTGATTGCCCTTGAAGGCGGAGGTCGAGGGCATCTTCTTGACCAGCCCAGGTCGAGTTTGGGCGGCGGCCTTGTCCTGATGCTCGATGTGGGCACTGGGCACTGAAGAGGTTCTACCACGATTGAGTGCCACTTGAGGCGTCTGGTTCTAAGCGACGAGGTTTTCACCAGCTCGATCTGTCAGCCTCGAGGCCAATCCGAGCCGTCATCGGTCGATCTGCGATCATATGCTCGAGGGTGGCAGTGGACGAGGTCTCTGGTAGCGTGTATCTTTGTTGCAGCAGATTTGGTACCAACTCCATCAAGAGTGAGAGGTACTTTTTGTTTTACCTTTCGGTTGCTAGAGTGTTGATTGACACGGGTGCATCTCATTCTTTTGTATCTGCTGCATTTGCATTTGTGTTGGAACTGGAGTTAGCACTTTTAGCATCTCCTATTTGCATTGTGTCACCTATTGGGGGTGAGTTAATTTTGAGGCACGGATGTAGAGGTTGTGATATAGAGGTCGACGATCATCGACTTCCCTTTCCATTTGTAGTTATGCCCATGAAGGGCTTTGATGTTATTTTGGGTATGGACTGGTTGTCGTCATACCGGGCTGTTATTGATTGCTACCGCCAGAGGTCTGATGGCGGGGAGTTTTTCCATTTCTTAGGAGACCGAGTTGGTAGTGTTGTGGCACAGGGGTGCGGACCGCGAAGGCGGAATGAGCTTAGTAGTTTACTTGCTAGTTTTGAGAATGGTGAGTGTGATGAGACCCAGTTGAGCCGCCAAGGGTAGTTTGTGAATACTCGACGTCTTTCAGGATCTTATTGATTTGCCACCCCACCGAGAGACGAGTTCTCTATTGATTTAGTGCAAGACGCAGCCGATTTCTATGGCACCTTATCGTTTTGCCGGCAGAGTTGATTGAGTTGAAAGTTCGGCTCAGAATTGCTAGATAAGGGCTTCGTTGGCCCTAGTGTATCGCCGTGGGGAGCACCGACCCTCTTTGCTAAAAAGAAAGACGGTGCCTTGAGGTTGTGTATCGACTACCGGAAGTTGAATCGGGCTACGGTTATGAATAAGGACCCTATGCCCTGTATAGATGATTTGGTCGTCCAGTTGAAGGGTTCCGTTGTTTCTCTAAGATAGATTTGAGATCGGGTTACCACCGGTTGAGAGTCGAGAGGAGGATATTCAAGACGGCATTAAAATGCAGCGGTATGGCCATTATGAGTTTGGTGATGCCATTTGGGCTCACCAATGCCGGCGATCTTTATGGACTTGATGAACCGGATCTTCCTGGAATTCTTGGATCGTTTGTGGTTTTTGTGGGCGACATTCTTATCTATTCACCCTCGGAGAAAGAGCACGAGAACACTTGAGAGTGGTGCTTGAGTTGCTTAGAGCCCATAGTTGTATGCCAAGTTTGGGAAGTGCGAGTTACGGCTAAAGAAGTCAAGTTCTTAGGCCATGTAGTTTAGGGAAGGGGTGTCTGTTGATACATCCAAGGCGAGGCGGTGCAAGATTGGGCCTGACCTAAGAGTGTGTTTGAGATCCATGATTTTAGGATTAGTGGGTACTACCGTCGGTTTGTGAAAGATTTCTCGAGTTAGCTTCACTGTTGACTAGGTTGACTCGCCCGAGTCAAATTTGTATGGAGTGAGACTTGTGAAAACTCCTCCCAGCAGTTGAAAGTTAGACTGACCACCGCACTAGTCTTGATTATTCCAGAGAGAGCGTTGGGTTATACAGTCTATTCTGATGCCTCACGAGAGGGACTGGGTTGTGTGTTGATGCGAGGAGGGAAAGTGGTAGCTTATGGCTCACGTCGATTAAAAATACGAGAAGAATTACCCTACACGACCTAGAGTTAGCGGTGTGATCTTTGCCTTGAAAATCTGGAGGCACTACCTTTATGGTGAGAGATTCGAGGTGTTCTCGGATCATAAGAGTCTGAAGTATCTGTTTTCCGCGTAAAGACTTGAACTTGAGGCGAGAGGAGGTGGATGGAGTTCATTGAGGATTACGACTTGAGTTGCATTATCACCCGGGAAGGCCAATGTTGTGGCCGATGCTCTTAGTAGGAAATCCATTAGTGATGTAGCTTGTGTAGCCATCGAGTGGGAGATGTTGGGGGCACTTGGCGAGTTTGATTTGCTTATGGGCGAATCCGTTGAAATTTGACCTTGTTTTTGTTGTTCTTGTGACCCTACACTTGTGACTCGAGTGTTAGAGGCACTGAGAGGTGACCTTGAGGTAGAATCCTCGGAGAAGATCTCCAGGGGAAAGTTGAGAAGGGTTTGGCGGTGTATCCCGACTTGAGTGTGAGATACCGAGACCGCTTGTTTGTCTAGGAGTCTTGCCGAGAGGAGGTACTCAGAGTTTCACCATTCGCGCCTTGCGTGCATCGGAGGTACTAAGATGTATCGATTTGAGTCGCCGCTTTTGGTGGCGGGGCATGAAGAGAGATGTGGCGATCTTCGTGTCTAAGTGCCTTACTTGTCGACAAGTGAAGGCCGAGCATCGAGGCACGGGTTTGTTGCAACCCATGCCTATTGCGAGTGAAAGTGGGAGCATGTCACTATGGACTTCGTTGTAGGTCTTCCGAGGACTCGGCGGGGTAGTGATGCTATTTGGGTGGTTGTAGACCGGTTGTGAAGTCGGCGCACTTCATTCCTATCTTGGCGTGAGAGATTGTGGACCATCTTGCCGACTTGTATATCCGGGACATAGTGAGATTGCACGGGGTCCCGATGCGATTGTCTCGGATAGAGATCCTCGTTTCTTTGCTAGGTTATGGCGAGTTTGCGAATGCTTTGGGCACTAAGTTGACCTTTAGTACGGCTTATCACCCTCGGTCGAGGCGGTCCGGCGTACTATTGAATCCTTGAGGACATGCTTGAGGTTGTGTCCTTGATTTGATGGGGCGTGGGAAAGGCACTTGCCATTGGTGGAGTTGCCTATAACAACAGTTATCAGTCTAGCATCGGTATGGCACCGTTTGAGGCCTTGTATGGCCGACCTTGTAGGTCTCCAGTTTGTTGGGCCGAGGTGGGTGACACACCTTTGTTGGGTCCGGAGTTGGTTAGGGAGACGACGGAGAAAGTTGAGCTTATCCGTAGGAGGCTTGTTACAGCCCAGAGTCGTCAGAAATCTTATGCTGACCGTAGGAGGAGACCGTTGGTGTTTGAGATAGGTGATCATGTCTTCCTGAAGATATCACCTAGGCGGGGATTGATGAGGTTTGGGAAGAGAGGAAAGTTATCCCCTCGGTTTATTGGTCCTTTTGAGATCCTTGAGAGGATTGGCGAGGTTGCTTACCGTTTAGCTTTGCCGCCACAGTTGTCCGGAGTTCATGACGTGTTTCATGTGAGTATGCTTCGGAAGTATGAGCCGGATCCATCACACGTGTTGGATTGGACCGATTTAGAGGTAGATGAGGATGCCTCGTATGAGGAGAGACCGGTTGGTCTTGGATAGGGGACCAAGTCCTGCGTGGCAAGACCATTCCTTTGGTGAAGGTTTTGTGGAAGCATCACGGAGTGGAGGAAGCCACTTGGAAACGTGAGTTGGAAGTCCGCGAGAAATATCCGGACTTGTTTGTTGATTTGTAGTCATGTAATGAGAACTTGTAATTTTGTTGAACTTTGAGAACATTGTATGTGTCTTGAGTTGTAAAACATGGTATATGTTTTGATTTAAGGAAGTAGTGTAAAACTTGCCTTAATGTGAGAATTGATTATAATGTTGCATGTGTTGGCTATATTATAGAATTGGAGATGTATCATGAAATTTTGTTATGATATGATTTGTGAAACCATGTATATTGAGAATGGTTGGAAAGTGGAACAAGAAATGCATGTTATAGATGCGCTTGAAAATGTATATTGCGAAATGCCTCTTGATAAGAGATGGATGACCGGTAATGGGTGAATTGTTAAATATTGTGTTATGACATTGTTTAAAATGGAGAAAAAACTTGCTTTTCAAAAACTTGTTTTAATTTAGGGACGAAATTCTTTAAGGGGAGGTTATAGCGATCCGGGTTTACCTTGTTGTATAGTGATCCGGACATGTGTCCGTGGATGTTGGTAGTGGATTGTTGTCTGTTTCGTCCTTTCATATATTGTATTTGAGTTATAGGATGTGTTGGGCGGTTTGTTTGAGTTGGTTGTGTTTGGGAGCCAAGGGTTCTTTGCCGAAATTTTGTCCTTCGCCGGCGAGAGTTGGTCGCTTCGGCGAGAGTTGAGTTTTGTGTCAGTGGGTCGAGCAGGCGGATTCGCTTCAGCGGCTAACGTCTGGGCCAGACTGAACACCATGATTTCGCTCGGCGAGCCGTTCTTCGCTCAGCGATCTGGTTCGATCTTCGCTCGGCGGCGGTTAAATCGCTTCGGCGTCGCGTCTAGTTGCGAACTGAAGGGTCGAGCTCGCTCGAGCGAGCTTTTCTTCACTCGATCGAGCTTCTAGGATGTTGGCTCGGCGAGACCTTCTTGGCTCGAGCTACGGTTTTTAGGTCTGCAGTCGCTCGGCGACCAAGTCTTCGCCGGCGAGCCTATTTATATCGATTCGCAGCGATCTAAACTTCACTTTTTCAAAAGTTTTATATCTTCAAACCCTAAATTTGAGAGCCTCTCCCTCTAGACTTGCCTTCTCTCTAAGAAATCATCTCTCTAGAGTGTGAATCTACCCTAAGTGCTTTGTTAAAAAGATAGAGGGTGACTTGGGCTTCGATCTAATCTGAAAAAGTCGGTGTTTGGAGCATTTTGATCTTTGGGTCTTCATCTCCTTTTGGGCTTAAACTTTGAGGTAGGGATATCCTACTCCTCTTTATGGATTCTGTCTTTAAATTTTGACATTTTGATGTGTTGGGGATAGTTGCGTAATTTTGGGAAAGTTTGGGGCTTTTATGCAATTTTATAAAAGTTTGGGGTTTTGTTTTAAATAAACCTATATGTGCGGTTGGTACATAGAAATGAGATTAATGTGGAATCATTGATGAAAATGGAACCTTAGGGGTTGAATGTTAATTATGGAAAATGCTATAATTATATTGTTTAATTAATTGGGATAATTAATTATGGAATTGAGATGTTGATTATATATCCATTGTGCATTTATTTTACATTTAGAAATATACGCTTTGGGCTATCGGTGGAGGATAGTCTTGATTGTTGTAGACAATGCATGATGATTAGGTAAATTAAAACCAATCATTGAAATGTGTCATTAAGAATGACAGTCGAAGAATACATTAACTTTATGTATTGATTTGTGATGTGTATAATTGTTGTTTATATGCATTGTGCTGTGTTGGAGAAGATAGGGGATGTACTCAGCGGTTTAGGGAAGATAGGGATGTACCTCTAAACCGTATGTTATTTGGTAGAAGATAGGGGATCCACTCAGTAGATAAAGCTCATATGATTGTGTAGGGACTGTGATATAGCAAGTATGTATGTCTGTGGAAGTAATGAAGTTGTAAGTGGTTAATATGAGTTGTTGTTTCATATGAGTTGTGTGGCCAGGTTCTGAGCCATGAGTTATAAACTGAGAATTTAATGAAAATGGAGAGTGAATTGAATATAGACTTGAAGGTCTTGGAATTGTAATGTGTTATGAAAGAATGTAAAAGTGTTGACCATCTATCAACTGTTAATCTTTTAGTCATTATTCATAACTGGTTTAGTATATTTCTACTGGGCTGTGGCTCACCCTATATGGGAACATCATTTTCAGGTACAGGCAGCATGCCACCTCCAAGGACTTAGCTTGGGAGGCTAGTGGCGGATGGACTTTTTGACTTCTACTTACTTTTGATGTGTTGCATGTAACTTCAAGCCAAGGGCTTTACGTGTATTGAGCTAGAGCTCTCTTGATTGTAACCAAGTGTTAACTTGGAAAGTTGTAAGCCTTTAAGGCATCCGCTTTTATTGTTTACATGTAATACTTTTGTACAGAACAGTTCAGTTAAATAGAAGAAGGTGGACTTTTATTATGTTGATGCATGTTCGATTGATGGGTTTATTGTCATTATTTTGAGGGCGTTACAGAGTCTAGACGCATGACTCTTGTGACTACTCCTGGGGTCCTGACTTGGGTTTTGAAATTCTTTTTTGGGTTTTCGAAGGTGGTGGTGGTGGTAGGGATGTTGATGGCGGGGTCGGATGGTTGGGTTGGAAGGCTGCCAATGCAGAGGAGGTAGCGGAGGATGCCGAAGAAACACTTAAACTTGGATTTCTGTGACTTGGCCATGTTTGAGAGGGAGAGAGAGAAACAGAGAGAGACAGAGAGACTGTGTGGAAAGGCAGCAAAAGGCAACGAAACTATAAAGGCTTGGCTTCGTACAATATAGAGGGAGGAGTGATCCGTGGAGTCATTTTACCAATTTGAATCTAATTTCCATAATTTGAATCTAATTTCCGTTCTTATTTTAACATTTAATAGGTAAAATATTTATATGAAAAATTAAGATGATTAGATATTAATTGTTATATATTTAAATTAAATTTAGATTATAAAAAATAGATAATTATTTTTAAAATTATATTGGTCGCCTATTTTTTTGAAACAAATATGCTTCAAATATATAGCTACTGATATTCAATTATCTTAATTTTTTATATGAATATTTTAATTAAAGAGTTCTAAAAAATGAACTGTTCAAATCAATGGAATCGATTCTAAAATAGACCTACTACATCCAAACGCTCTCTCAAATTGAATAAAAAACTTTAAAAAAGAAAAACAAAATCCTTTCTGATACCATGACACAACTTATGTGTTAATTATAGGTACACCCAAAAAAAAAAAAAAAAAGAGTTACAGATAAAACATGTTGAGTTTTCATGTGATTTTAAAAATTATATCATGTCACTTGAAGTTTTTTACTTCGTAATAAATGGTCATTTTACCAATAAATCGTTTAGTCACAGCTATTATTGATGTCAACAGTATATTTCAATAAATAATTCAACCAATTTTATTATTATATGGTAGAGCATTTAGAAATTTCATTTTTCACATGACTATTTCTTACTCATTAAGTTTTTAAAATTTATTTAATTATTTCCCTTTCAAAAATCAATATGACAAATTTTTAAAATTCGTATATTTTTATTCTAAAATAGTGAAATATTATAACTATGCCATTTTTTTTTATTACAAACAGTAATTTTAATTATTAATTGTTAATACAACAATTTTAATTTATCTATACTATATGTTATAATAAAGGAATATTTCAAACAAAACACTTTGAAAAATGGCTAGTGAGAACAAAGTAAATGATGTTAAATTTAGTACCCGCTGCATACGATTCCATTAACAGTTCAGAATAAACATATCTGCCAATTACCTGTGGGCGGGGTAATTTCCAAACTGCCCACGTACTTTCTTTGGAGCTTGCACCCTCTAGCCAATCCAAGCATGCACTCCTCTTGAAATATTTCTCAGCACGAAGTCTGAAAAAAAACAAATAAGAGCTTTATACATGGGATGAAGCAGATAAATAGTATGAAATAAATAAACAAAAACAACAGATCTTACTCTGTACTAATAATCATATGCTCCGGCAGTGGCCCTAACAACCTCTCCATCATAGCTAGATGTTCCAAGTTCTCATTGTCTAAACATTCAAAGACTTGCCCAAAAGTCCATGCAATTATATTACCCATTGGATTTAATTCATCAAATGAATTAACAATGATGGGATTATGGAATGTCAATTTGAAAGTTTATGGAACCCAAAAAGTGAGTGTTTCATACTAATACCAATGTCTAGAAGACTCATATTAATAACAAAAATAACTAATTAAAAAAAAAAGAAGGAAAGGAATAGATAAAAGGAGAATGAAAGATGCTGAAGGCAAAACTAACCTTCACCCATTTTACTCAAACTTCTATTTGCAAGTACAAGTAAATAAACTATGATATTGGTGAACAGATTACAAATCAAAGAAAAAACTGAGAACATGGATCCACAAATAATAAGACATATCTAAACCGAAGATCAATTAGTTTGTTATTTTCAAAAAGCAGTTTTAGAAATGAGCTAGAGAACCATTTTCCAGAAGCACAATAACACTATTTTACATTTTACATTTTTGTGGTTTCGATTAGGAATAGTATTATGAACACACACACCCAAAAAACAAACAAGAGTCCTCAAAATTTTCACAACTTTTAGAAAAAAATGTTTGAGAGCATTTTGGAAACCACTTCTTAACAACATGATGTGTCTTTTGAATCTTTTAAAAGCAGACTGGACCAGCCAGTTTGCATTGGACCCGATCGCAGTTGGGATAAACCTGTAGAATCGTTTTGAAGGAAAAACCAGCTTTTTCAATAGAAAAAAACACAAAAAACAAAAATCATATAGCCAATTTAATCCATGAAAACTGCTCATAAGTCAACAGAACTGGGCAGTCCCAATATCATACAACTAAAAAAATTAGTTTAGGAAGTAGCCAACCATGGTCGACCATGAACCTACATTGAGCGAGCCATCTCCGCCTCGAATGACTTTGAGTTTATAGTTCTTTTTGCGACATAACTACTCCTCTCAACACTTGATGCTTCCAAAACTTCATACTCATCCTTACATTCTTGCGGCGCCATTGAGTCTTTCCTATTTGATCGGTGTTCATAGGTTTTCCATCCCTTTGCAATGATACTGATGCAGTTCATTATCGATAAGTTTCCGAGAACCCTTTATGTTGTCTATGAAGAGGCTGCTGAGGAGGCATCCCATCAAGACCCATCAATGTGGCAATAACGTTCGGTGGGCGTCCATCAACGTGCACTGTTAGAAACATACACTTAGCTATGTAAACACAGAAACTATACTTAGATATGTAAACACAGAAACAAATTAAAACACAGAAACATAGAAACTCTACTCTTTTCCTTCTGATCTACCTTTCTCCTGAAAACCTTCCTAGGGTCTGGGAGTGAGTCAAGACCCATGAGTCTTGCGACTACTCCTGGGATCCTGACTTGGGTTTTGAAATTCTTTTTTGGGTTTTCGAAGGTGGTGGTGGTGGTAGGGATGTCGGTGGCGGGGTCGGATGGTTAGGTTAGAAGGTTGCCAATGTAGAGGAGGCAGCGGAGGATGCCGGAGAAACACTTGAACTTGGAATTCTGTGACTTGGCCATGTTTGAGAGGGAGAGAGAGAGAGACAGAAAGACTGTGTGGCAAGGTGGCAAAAGGAAACGAAACTATAAAGGCTTGGCTTGGTACAATATAGAGAGAGGAGTGATCCGTGGAGTCATTTTACCAATTTGAATCTAATTTCCATAATTTGAATCTAATTTCCGTTCTTATTTTAACATTTAATAGGTAAAACATTTATATAAAAAATTAAGATGATTAGATATTAATTGTTATATATTTAAATAAAATTTAGATTATAAAAAATAGATAATTATTTTTAAAATTATAATTGTCGCCTATTTTTTTGAAACAAATATGCTTTAAATATATAGCTACTGATATTCAATTATCTTAATTTTTTATATGAATATTTTAATTAAAGAGTTCTAAAAAATGAACTGTTCAAATCATCGGAATCGATTCTAAAATAGACCTACTACATCCAAACGCTCTCTCAAATTGAATAAAAAACTTTAAAAAAGAAAAAGCCAAATCATTTCTGATACCATGACACAGCTTATGTTTTAATTATAGGCACCCCCCCCCCCAAAAAAAAAAAGAGTTACAGATAAAACATGTTGAGTTTTCATGTGATTTTAAAAATTATATCATGTCACTTGAAGTTTTTTACTTCGTAATAAATGGTCATTTTACCAATAAATCGTTTAGTCACAGCTATTATTGATGTCAACAGTATATTTCAATAAATAATTCAACCAATTTTATTATTATATGGTAGAGCATTTAGAAATTTCATTTTTCACATGACTATTTCTTACTCATTAAGTTTTTAAAATTTATTTAATTATTTCCCTTTCAAAAATCAATATGACAAATTTTTAAAATTCGTATATTTTTATTCTAAAATAGTGAAATATTATAACTATGCCATTTTATTTATCACAAACATAATTTTAATTATTAATTGTTAATACAACAATTTTAATTTATCTATACTATATGTTATAATAAAGGAATATTTCAAACAAAACACTTTGAAAAATGGCTAGTGAGAACAAAGTAAATGATGTTAAATTTAGTACCACAGCATACGATTCCATTAATGATTCAGAATAAACATATCGCCAATTACGTAGGCGGGGTAATTTCCAAAGCGCCCGCGTACTTTCTTTGGAGCTTGCACCCTCTAGCCAATCAAGCATGCACTCCTCTTGAAATATTTCTCGGACGAAGTCGAAAAAAACAAATAAGAGCTTTATACATGGGATGAAGCAGATAAATAGTATGAAATAAATAAACAAAACAACAGATCTTACTCTGTACTAATAATCATATGCTCCCAAGAAGCCCTAACAACCTCTCCATCATAGCTAGATGTTCCAAGTTCTCATTGTCTAAACATTCAAAGACTTGCCCAAAAGTCCATGCAATTATATTACCCATTGGATTTAATTCATCGAATGAATTAACAATGATGGGATTATGGAATGTCAATTTGAAAGTTTATGGAACCCAAAAAGTGAGTGTTTCATACTAATACCAATGTCTAGAAGACTCATATTAATAACAAAAATAACTAATTAAAAAAAAAAAAGAAGGAAAGGAATAGATAAAAGGAGAATGAAAGATGCTGAAGGCAAAACTAACCTTCACCCATTTTACACAAACTTCTATTTGCAAGTACAAGTAAATAAACTATGATATTGGTGAGCAGTTACAAATCAAAGAAAAAAGCGAGAACATGGATCACAAATAATAAGACATATCTAAACCGAAGATCAATTAGTTTGTTATTTTCAAAAGCAGTTTTAGAAATGAGCTAGAGAACCATTTTCGAGAAGCACAATAACACTATTTTTACATTTTACATTTTGTGGTTTCGATTAGGAATAGTATTATGAACAACATGTAATACGAAATAATGACATTTAACCCAACAATATTGACATGCTATGATATATAAAAGATCCACGTTCTTTCATTCAACAGGTTCTATTACAAAGCGTATTACATGTTAACAACAAAAGCAAATGCCCTAAGGGCTTCTGACTTTCAAGTTAACACTTGGTTACAAGAAAATAGAGTGCTAGCTCATTTACACATTAAGCCCTAGGCTTGAATTTACATGTAACCTTTGCAAAAGGAAAGACAAACAAAAGTCCATCCGCCACTAGCCTTCCAAGCTAAGTCCTTGGAGGTGGCATGCTACGATACGAAAATGATGTTCCCATATAGGGTGAGCCACACAGAGAAATATACTAAACCGATTATAAATAATGACTAAAAGACTAACAATTGATAGATGGCCAACTCTTTTACATTCTTTCATCACTTCAACAAATATAAACAAAAGCAGATATATTCACACTTTCCATGACAAGCATACATGCTCTGCCAATATTTTCTAGATAAGCATACATGCTCTATCTACGGAGTTCATCCCCTATCTCCTCCCAGTAACATCCGGTTTAGAGGTCCATCCCCTATCTTCCCCTAAACCGCGGAGTCCATCCCCTATCTCCTCCAACACAACACAATGCATATATATAACAATTATACACATCACATATCAATACATAAAATCAATGTATTCTTTCCATCGTCATAACCCATGACCCAATTCTATCTCAATTCCTCATTATCCACAATTAATTATTCAAATTAATAAATCCATGTAATTAGGACATTTCCATAATTAACATTACAACCCTTAGGTTCCAATTTCACTAATGTTTCAACATTAATTCCATGTTTCTATACCAAACATGCTTCTAGGTTTATTATAGACAAAACCCCAACTTTTGTAAAATTACACAATGGCCCAAAGTTTCCCAAAATTTCACAAACAACTACCAACATATCAAAATGCTAAAATTCAAAGACAAAATCTATAAAAAGGAGTAGGATATCCCTACCTCAAAGTTTAAGCCCAAAAGGAGATGAAGACCCAAGAATCAAAGTGCTCCAAACACCAACTTTTTGATTAAATCGAAGCCCTCGACAACCTCTACCTTTTTAACAAAGCAAGATGGAAAGGAAATGATCCTAGATAGATCAAACCTTAGAGAGTGTAAAGTTAGAGAAAGCTCTCGAATCGGAGGATTGGATCAAAAGTTTATAAAAAATCGATTTGAAACTTCGCCGCCGTCGACCGATATAAATAGGCTCGCTCGGCGAAGACTTGGTCGCCGGCGACTGGAACCTGAAACCGTAGCTCGAGCCAAAAAGGTCTCGCTCGAGCCAACATCCTAGAAGCTCGCCGGCGAAGAAAAGCTTCGCTCGAGCAGAGCTCGACCTTCAGTCTGCAACTAGGACGCCGCTCGGCGACGAACCGCTTCGCTCGGCGAAGACCCCAGATCGCTCGGCGAAGAATCGGCTCGCCGAGCGAAATCATGGTGTTGAGTCAGCCCAGCCTTAATCGCCGCCGGCGAAGCCGCTCTGGCTCGACCCACCGACACAAAACTCAACTCGCTCGGCGACCAACTCCTCGCTCGGCGAAGGACAAAAATTTCGAGCAACCCTTGGCTCCGAATACAACCAACTGAAACAAACGCCCAACACATCCTATAACTCAAATACAATATATGAAAGGGCGTAAACAGACAACAATCCACTACCAACATCCACGGACACACGTCAGGATCAACAGACAACAAGAGTAAACCCGGATCGCTATAACCTCCCCTTAAAGAATTTCGTCCCGAAATTAAAACAAGTTTTGAAAAGCAAGCCTTTTTCTCCATTTTAAACAATGTCATAACACAACATTTAACAATTCGACCCATTACCGGTCATCCATCTCCTATTAAGAGGCATTTCTCAACATGTACATTTCAACATGCAATTTCTTTCCATTTCAACCATTTCCCACATATATGGTTTACAATTTATATCATAAGCAATAATCATGATACAATTTTATTCTATAATATAGCCAACATATGCAATATTATAATCAACCCCCATAACAAGGCAAGTTCTACAACATTTACATTAACCAAAACATACACCATGTTTTACAACTTAAGACATTTCAAATGTTCTTAAAGTTCATTACAATTACAAAATTGCAACACTTGATTACACATCAACAAATAAGTCCGGATATTTCTCACGGACTCCCAACTCACGTTCCCAAGTGGCCTCCTCCACTCCGTGATGTTTCCACAAAACCTTAACCAAAGGGATGGTCTTACCACGCAGACTTGATCCCGCCTATCCAAAACTGAACCGGCCTCTCCTCATCTGAGGCATCCTCATCTACCTCTAAGTCGGTCCAATCCAACACGTGTGATGGATCCGCTCATACTTCAAGCATACTTACATGAAACACGTCATGGACTCCGCCAAGCTGTGGCGGCAAAGCTAAACGATAAGCAACCTCGCCAATCCGCTCAAGGACCTCAAAGGACCAATAAACCGAGGGACAACTTCCACTCTTCCCAAATCTCAACAAACCCGCCTAGGTGATATCTTGAGAAGACGTGATTACCCACCTCAAACTCTAACGGTCTCCTTCTCACGATCGACATAGGACTTGGCGACTCGGGCGTAACAAGCCTCACGGATAAGCTCAACTTTCTCCGTCGTCTCCCTAACCAACTCCGGACCCAACAAAGGTGTGTCACCCACCTCGGCCCAACAAAGCTGGAGACCTACAAGGTCGGCCATACAAGGCCTCAAATGGTGCCATACCGATACTAGGTCGAAGCTGTTGTGTAGGCAAACTCCACTAGCGGTAAGTGCCTCTCCCATGTCCCCATCAAATCAAGGACACAACCAAGCATATCCTCAAGGATCTGAATGATGCCTCGGATGCCCATCGGTCACGAGGATGATAAAAATACTAAAGGTCAACTTAGTACCTAAAGCACTCTGCAAACTCGCCACAACCTAGCGATAAAAGCGAGGATCTCTATACGAGGCGATCGTCCTTTGGGACCCCGTGCAATCTCACTATGTCCCGAACATACAAGTCGGCAAGATGATCTCTTGAATCTCTCAGCGCATTGGAATGAAATCGCCGACTTGGTCAACCGGTCTACAACCACCCAAATAGTATCACTACCCCGAGTCTTGGAAGACCTACGAAGTCCATGGTGACATGCTCCCACTTCCACTCGGCAATAGGCAAGGGTTGTAACAAACCGGCGGCCTTTGATGCTCGGCCTTCACTTGGCGACAAGTAAGGCACTTAGACACCTAAGCGCCACATCTCTCTTCATACCCGCCACCAAAACGGCGACCCAAATCCCGATACATCTTAGTACCTCCGGATGCACCGCAAGGCGTGAATGATGAAACTCTCGAGTACCTCCTCTCGGCGAGCCTCGGTACAAACAAACGGTCTCGGTATCTCACACTCAGGTCGGGATACACCGTCAACCCCTTCTCAACCATCCCATTGGTGTTCCTCTCTGAGGGATTCTACCTCAAGATCACCTCTCTGTGCCTCTAACACTCGAGTCACAAGTGTAGGCTGCGCAACCACAGAAAACAAGGCCGCAGTCTCAACGGATTCGCCCAGAAGCAAGTCAAACTCGCCAAGTGCCCCCAACATCTCCCACTCTCGGATGGCTACACAAGCTACATCACTAATGGATTTCCTACTAAGAGCATCGGCCACAACATTGGCCTTCCCTGGGTGATAATGCAACTCGAAGTCGTAATCTTCTATAAACTCCATCCACCTTCTCTGCCTCAAGTTCAAGTCTTTCTGTGAAAACAGATACTTCAGACTTTTATGATCCGAGAACACCTCGAATCTCTCACCATAAAGGTAGTGCCTCCAGATTTTCAAGGCAAAGATCACAGCCGCCAACTCTAGGTCGTGTGTAGGGTAATTCTTCTCGTGTATTTTTAACTGACGTGAACCATAGGCTACTACTTTCCCTTCTTGCATTAACACACAACCCAAACCCTCTCGTGAGGCATCACAATAGACTGCATAACCCAACCCTCTCTCCGGGATAATCAAGACTGGAGCGGTGGTCAATCTAACCTTCAATTCCTGAAACGACTTTTCACAAGTCTCACCCCATACAAATTTGACTCCCTGGCGAGTCAACCTAGTCAACGGCGAAGCTAACCTGGAGAAATCTTTCACAAATCGACGGTAGTACCCGGCTAATCCCAGAAAACTGCGAATCTCAAACACATTCTTAGGCTGTGCCCAGTCTTGCACTGCCTCAATCTTGGATGTATCAACAGACACCCCTTCCCCAGAAACTACATGGCCTAAGAACTTGACTTCTCTTAGCCAGAACTCGCACTTCCCAAACTTGGCATACAGCCTATGGGCTCTAAGCAATTCAAGCACCACTCTCAAGTGTTCCTCGTGCTCTTGCTCTGAGGGTGAATAGATAAGAATATCATCCACAAAAACGACCACAAAACGATCCAAAAATTCCCGGAAGATCCGGTTCATCAAGTCCATAAAGGCGCCGGTCGTTGGTAAGCCCAAATGGCATCACCGAAACTCATAATGGCCATACCGCGTCACGGAATGCCGTCTTGAATATCCTCCTCTCGACCTCAAGCGGTGGTAACCCGATCTCAAGTCTATCTTAGAGAAACAACGGGAACCCTTCAAGCGGTCAAACAAGTCATCTATACGGGGCATAGGGTACTTATTCTTAAGCGCCTTTGATTCAACTTCCGATGTCGATACACAACCTCAAGGCACCGTCTTTCTTTTTTTAGCAAAGAGGGCGGTGCTCCCCTACGATACACTAGGGCAAACGAAGCCCTTATCTAGCAATTCTTGGAGCTGAACTTTCAACTCAATCAACTCTGCCGGTGGAAAACGATAAGGTGCCATAGAAATCGGCGCCGTGCCGGGCACTAAATCAATAGAGAACTCTGTCTCTCGGTGGGGTGGCAAATTAATAAGATCCTTGGGAAAGACATCTGGGTATTCACAAACTACCCTCGGCAACTCAATCTGGGTCTCATCACACTCACCATTCTCAAAACTAGCAAGTAAACTACTAAGCTCATTCACCATGGACCGCACCTGTGGCACAATACTACCAGCCGGTCTCCTAAAAGTGGAAAAACTCCCGTTCAGCGTACAACAGTAACCCTCTGGCGGTAGCAATCAATAACCGCCGGTATGACGATAACCACCATACCCAAAATAACATCAAAGCCCTTCATGGGCATAATTACAAATGGAAAAGGAAGTCGATGATCGACCTCTATATCCTGACCTCTACATCCGTGCCTCAAAATTAACTCACCCCAATAGGTGACACAACGCAAATAGGAGATGCTAAAAGTGCTAACTCGGTTCCAACACAGATGCAAATGTAGCAGATACAAAGAATGAGATGCACCGTGTCAATCAACACTCTAGCAACCGAATTGCAAAACAAAAAGGTACCTCTCACTCTTGATGGAGCGGTACTAGGTCTGTAGCGAGATACCAGCGCTCAGTGGGCCTGATCTACCTTTCGCCTCTCGGAGCATAGGATCTGTCTTGTTGGGACGACGAAGCCCCGGATTGGCCCTCGAGGCTGCCTGATCGAAATGGTGAAATCCTGCGTCTGTCTAGAACAGGCAGCTCTGAGTGGCACTCAACCGTGGGCAATACCTCTTCATGTGCGGCCGTCCACTGCTGGTAACACGATCACGGCTGCCCCTGCCCGAACTCGACTCGTAGTGCAGGCTGAAGAAGCGACTCTCGACCTCCGCCGGTGGGCAAGCGAAGCCTTGTGACGGTGGCCACACTTGAAACAGTGAACTCTCCTGTTGCCCCTCCGAGCCTGCACTCAGTCTTGGGAAAGTCGACTGGCCAAACCACCTGGGGCGGTGAGGTTATAACCCCTCGCCTCTGCCATCACCCTGTCCCTCTTGGCCCCTCTTGGAGCCCCATGTTTCTCCTCTTCTCCCTCGCATCATCACTCCATATGAGTGCGGCATCCACCAAATGCTGTACTCTCGAATGTAAGGTCCACTAACTTTCAACTTGAGGTCCCACCTCAACTTCGCTCAAACTTCGTAAGCAGGCGCTCCTCTGTCGCCACCGGTTCAGTGCAAACTGGACAAGCTAGTAAATGTAGCCTCAAACTCGGCCACGGACAAACCCTCTCACCTTACGCAGCAAGCCGATCCCTTAGTCTCTCCTAGCCACTGCGGATATAAACCTCTCTGGAAAGCATTCTAAACGCCACCCAAGTACCACCCACGAACTTTCTCATACTTCCACCATTGACCGCATCTCCTTCACGGAAGGATGCCAAGGTCACTTTCAATGCTCCATCCTCAATGCCTAGCATTTGAGCGTTTACTCATCTGTTCTAGCCACTAAATGCGCCTTCAATGGCTCCTTAGGATCCCCAACAAACTCCTCGGGTTAGACAGGAAGAACTCCCTCTTCAAGAAAGAAGGTCCTGCCTCGGTTGCACGATTTCTGCTCAGAATACCTAAGGCCCTGCTATCTCTCGGGCCAAGGCACCCATGGCCTTTCTTGACCCTTGGCTCGGCCACATTGGCACGACCAACCCCTTCTGGAGCCGGAACCTCATCCGTAATGGCACTTCTGCCTCCTAGGCCTACCACGCCTACCACCTCTTGCTCGTCGACATCCTAGTAAGGGTAACACAGAGCGTTAGCGCATGTATAAACGTGCCGAAACTATACACTCACGTCTTAATGCATGGATAATCGTAATTCATTCCACGTAAGCACATAAACACATATAGCACTTACAATTTCATTTCCTGATGATGATAGTCCCAAAGGCGTTACTAGAGTGGGTTAGAAAGCAGATTGATCAAGTGCCTTTCCAACAAGACTCCCGAAACCCAAAGACCCAATCAACATCCTAAAACTAAATCCCATACCCAAATAATCACATAAGCATGTTATCACATAAACATATAACGACACCTAAGTCTCTATCAAGCGAGACAAACCCATTGTGATCCTAATCACTTCCCACGTACCCAAAGTATTGAACCGATGCGCTCGATACCAAGTTGTAGCATACGGAAATAATGACATTTAACCCAACAATATTGACATGCTATGATATATAAAAGATCCACGTTCTTTCATTCAACGGGGTTCTATTACAAAAGCGTATTACATGTTAACAACAAAAGCAAATGCCCTAAGGGCTTCTGACTTTCAAGTTAACACTTGGTTACAAGAAAATAGAGTGCTAGCTCATTTACACATTAAGCCCTAGGCTTGAATTTACATGTAACAACGCAAAAGGAAAGACAAACAAAAGTCCATCCGCCACTAGCCTTCCAAGCTAAGTCCTTGGAGGTGGCATGCTACCGATACGAAAATGATGTTCCATATAGGGTGAGCCACGGCCGAAGAGAAATATACTAAACCGATTATAAATAATGACTAAAAGACTAACAATTGATAGATGGCCAACTCTTTTACATTCTTTCATCACTTCAACAAATATAAACAAAAGCAGATATATTCACACTTTCCATGACAAGCATACATGCTCGCCAATATTTTCTAGATAAGCATACATGCTCTATCTCACGAGTTCATCCTATCTCCTCCCGGTAACATCCGGTTTAGAGGTCCATCCCTATCTTCCCTAAACCATGAGTCCATCCCCTATCTCCTCCAACACAACACAATGCATATATATAACAATTATACACATCACATATCAATACATAAAATCAATGTATTCTTTCCATCGTCATAACCCATGACCCAATTCTATCTCAATTCCTCATTATCCACAATTAATTATTCAAATTAATAAATCCATGTAATTAGGACATTTCCATAATTAACATTACAACCCTTAGGTTCCAATTTCACTAATGTTTCAACATTAATTCCATGTTTCTATACCAAACATGCTTCTAGGTTTATTATAGACAAAACCCCAACTTTTGTAAAATTACACAATGGCCCAAAGTTTCCCAAAATTTCACAAACAACTACCAACATATCAAAATGCTAAAATTCAAAGACAAAATCTATAAAAAGGAGTAGGATATCCCTACCTCAAAGTTTAAGCCCAAAAGGAGATGAAGACCCAAGAATCAAAGTGCTCCAAACACCAACTTTTTCAGATTAAATCGAAGCCCTCGACAACCTCTACCTTTTTAACAAAGCAAGATGGAAAGGAAATGATCCTAGATAGATCAAACCTTAGAGAGAGTGTAAAGTTAGAGAGAGAAGCTCTCAGATCTGGAGGATTGGATCAAAAGTTTATAAAAAAAATCTGATTGGAAACCGGCTCCTGCGGACCTGATAAAAAAAGGCTCGCGCGAGCAAAGACTTGGTCGCTCGTGCAACCAGACACAGAAAACCGTAGCTCGAGCCAAAAAGGTCTCGCTCGCGCCAACATCCTAAGCTTCGCTCGGCGAAGAAAAAGCTTCGCTCGAGCCAGAGCTCGACCCTTCAGTCTGCAACTAGGCGACGCTCGGCGGCGAACCGCTTCGCTTCGGCGAAAGACCACAGAATCGCTCGGCGAAGAATCACCACGCTCGAGCCAGAAATCATGGTGTTCAGGTCCAGCCCAGACGCAGTCGCTCGCTCGAGCGAAGCCGCTCTGGCTCGACCCACCAGACACAAAACTCAACGCTCGCTCGAGCGACCAACTCCTCGCTCGAGCGAAGGACAAAAATTCTGGGCAGCAACCCTTGGCTCCCGAATACAACCAACCTGAAACAAACCTACCCAACACATCCTATAACTCAAATACAATATATGAAAGGACGTAAACAGGACAACAATCCACTACCAACATCCACGGACACACGTCCGGATCACTGTACAACAAGAGTAAACCCGGGATCGCTATAAACACACACACCCAAAAAAACAAACAAGAGTCCTCAAAATTTTCACAACTTTTAGAAAAAATGTTTGAGAGCATTTTGGAAACCACTTCTTAATTACATGATGTGTCTTTTTGAATCTTTTAAAAGCGGTGGACGGCCGGTTGCATTGGACCCAACGCAGTTGGGATAAACACAGAGAATCGTTTTGAAAGAAAAACCACTTTTCAATAGAAAAAACACAAAAACAAAAATCATATAGCCAATTTAATCCATGAAAACTGCTCATAAGTCAACAGAACTGGGCAGTCCAAATATCATACAACTAAAAAAATTAGTTTAGCAAGAAGCCAACCATGGTCATCCATGAACTTCTGTTGAACGAACGCCATCTCCGCCTCAGACAGCTTTGAGTTTATAGTTCTTTTTGCGACATAACTACTCCTCTCAACACTTGATGCTTCCAAAACTTCATACTCATCCTTACATTCTTCTGCGCCATTGAGTCTTTCCTATTTGATCGGTGTTCATAGGTTTTCCATCCCTTTGCAATGATCTTGATGCGCTCATTGTCGATAAGTTTCCGAGAACCCTTTATGTTGTCTATGAAAAGGCTGCTGAGGAGGCAGCCCATCAAGACCCATCAATGTGGCAATAACGTTCGGTGGCTGTCCATCAATGTGCACTGTTAGAAACGTACACTTAGCTATGTAAACACAGAAACTACACTTAGATATGTAAACACTGAAACAAATTAAAACACAGAAACACAAAAACTCTACTCTTTTCCTTCTAATCTACCTTTCTCCTGAAAACCTTCTTAGGGTCTGGGAGTGAGTCTAGACGCATGAGTCTTGTGACTACTCCTGGGGTCCTGACTTGGGTTTTGAAATTCTTTTTTGGGTTTTCGAAGGTGGTGGTGGTGGTAGGGATGTCGGTGGCGGGGTCGGATGGTTAGGTTAGAAGGTTGCCAATGTAGAGGAGGCAGCGGAGGATGCCGGAGAAACACTTGAACTTGGAATTCTGTGACTTGGCCATGTTTGAGAGGAGAGAGAGAGAAAGACTGTGTGGAAAGGTGGCAAAAGGAAACGAAACTATAAAGGCTTGGCTTGGTACAATATAGAGAGGAGTCATCCGTGGAGTCATTTTACCAATTTGAATCTAATTTCCATAATTTGAATCTAATTTCGTTCTTATTTTAACATTTAATAGGTAAAATATTTATATAAAAAATTAAGATGATTAGATATTAATTGTTATATATTTAAATTAAATTTAGATTATAAAAATAGATAATTATTTTTAAAATTATAATTGTAAGCCTATTTTTTGAAACAAATATGCTTTAAATATATAGCTACTGATATTCAATTATCTTAATTTTTTATATGAATATTTTAATTAAAGAGTTCTAAAAAATGAACTGTTCAAATCATCGGAATCGATTCTAAAATAGACCTACTACATCCAAACGCTCTCTCAAATTGAATAAAAAACTTTAAAAAAGAAAAAGCCAAATCCTTTCTGATACCATGACACAGCTTATGTTTTAATTATAGGCACCCCCCCCCCCCAAAAAAAAAAAAGAGTTACAGATAAAACATGTTGAGTTTTCATGTGATTTTAAAAATTATATCATGTCACTTGAAGTTTTTTACTTCGTAATAAATGGTCATTTTACCAATAAATCGTTTAGTCACAGCTATTATTGATGTCAACAGTATATTTCAATAAATAATTCAACCAATTTTATTATTATATGGTAGAGCATTTAGAAATTTCATTTTTCACATGACTATTTCTTACTCATTAAGTTTTTAAAATTTATTTAATTATTTCCCTTTCAAAAATCAATATGACAAATTTTTAAAATTCATTATATTTTATTCTAAAATAGTGAAATATTATAACTATGCCATTTTTTTATTACAAACGTAATTTTAATTATTAATTGTTAATACAACAATTTTAATTTATCTATACTATATGTTATAATAAAGGAATATTTCAAACAAAACACTTTGAAAAATGGCTAGTGAGAACAAAGTAAATGATGTTAAATTTAGTACCATTGCATACGATTCCATTATGATTCGAGAATAAACATATCTGCCAATTACACGTAGGCGGGTAATTTCCAAAGCGCCTACGTACTTTCTTTGGAGCTTGCACCCTCTAGCCAATCCAAGCATGCACTCCTCTTGAAATATTTCTCGGCGAAGTCCGAAAAAAAACAAATAAGAGCTTTATACATGGGATGAAGCGGATAAATAGTATGAAATAAATAAACAAAAACAACAGATCTTACTCAGTACTAATAATCATATGCTCGAAGGGCCCTAACAACCTCTCCATCATAGCTAGATGTTCCAAGTTCTCATTGTCTAAACATTCAAAGACTTGCCCAAAAGTCCATGCAATTATATTACCCATTGGATTTAATTCATCGAATGAATTAACAATGATGGGATTATGGAATGTCAATTTGAAAGTTTATGGAACCCAAAAAGTGAGTGTTTCATACTAATACCAATGTCTAGAAGACTCATATTAATAACAAAAATAACTAATTAAAAAAAAAAAAGAAGGAAAGGAATAGATAAAAGGAGAATGAAAGATGCTGAAGGCAAAACTAACCTTCACCCATTTTACTCAAACTTCTATTTGCAAGTACAAGTAAATAAACTATGATATTGGTGAACAGATTACAAATCAAAGAAAAAACTGAGAACATGGATCCACAAATAATAAGACATATCTAAACCGAAGATCAATTAGTTTGTTATTTTCAAAAACAGATTTTAGAAATGAGCTAGAGAACCATTTTCCAGGAAGCACAATAACACTATTTTCTGTTTTCTGTTTTGTGGTTTCCAGTTAGGAATAGTATTATGAACACACACACCCAAAAAAACAAACAAGAGTCCTCAAAATTTTCACAACTTTTAGAAAAAATGTTTGAGAGCATTTTGGAAACCACTTCTTAATTACATGATGTGTCTTTTTGAATCTTTTAAAAGCAGACTGGACCAGCCAGTTTGCATTGGACCCGAACGCAGTTGGGATAAACCTGTAGAATCGTTTTGAAAGAAAAACCAGCTTTTTCAATAGAAAAAAACAAAAACAAAAATCATATAGCCAATTTAATCCATGAAAGCGCTCATAAGTCAACAGCTAGGCGGTCAAATATCATACAACTAAAAAATTAGTTTAGCAAGAAGCCAACCATGGTCACCATGAACTGCTGAACGAACGCCATCTCCGCCTCGATGCGACTTTGAGTTTATAGTTCTTTTTGCGACATAACTACTCCTCTCAACACTTGATGCTTCCAAAACTTCATACTCATCCTTACATTCTTCTTGCGCCATTGAGTCTATCCTATTTGATCGGTGTTCATAGGTTTTCCATCCCTTTGCAATGATACTGATGCAGTTCATTATCGATAAGTTTCCGAGAACCCTTTATGTTGTCTATGAAGAGGCTGCTGAGGAGGCATCCCATCAAGACCCATCAATGTGGCAATAACGTTCGGTGGGCGTCCATCAACGTGCACTGTTAGAAACATACACTTAGCTATGTAAACACAGAAACTATACTTACATATGTAAACACAGAAACAAATTAAAACACAGAAACACAGAAACTCTACTCTTTTCCTTTTGATCTACCTTTCTCCTGAAAACCTTCCTAGGGTCTGGGAGTGAGTCAAGACCCATGAGTCTTGCGACTACTCCTGGGATCCTGACTTGGGTTTTGAAATTCCTTTTTGGGTTTTCGAAGGTGGTGGTGGTAGGGATGTCGGTGGCGGGGTCGGATGGTTAGGTTAGAAGGTTGCCAATGTAGAGGAGGCAGCGGAGGATGCCGGAGAAACACTTGAACTTGGAATTATGTGACTTGGCCATGTTTGAGAGGGAGAGAGAGAGAGACAGAAAGACTGTGTGGAAAGGTGGCAAAAGGAAACGAAACTATAAAGGCTTGGCTTGGTACAATATAGAGAGAGGAGTGATCCGTGGAGTCATTTTACCAATTTGAATCTAATTTCCATAATTTGAATCTAATTTCCGTTCTTATTTTAACATTTAATAGGTAAAATATTTATATAAAAAATTAAGATGATTAGATATTAATTGTTATATATTTAAATTAAATTTAGATTATAAAAAATAGATAATTATTTTTAAAATTATAATTGTCGCCTATTTTTTTGAAACAAATATGCTTTAAATATATAGCTACTGATATTCAATTATCCTAATTTTTATATGAATATTTTAATTAAAGAGTTCTAAAAATGAACTGCTCAAATCATCGAATCGATTCTAAAATAGACCTACTACATCCAAAACTCTCTCAAATTGAATAAAAACTTTAAAAAAGAAAAAGCCAAATCCTTTACGATACCATGACACATGACTTATGTTTTAATTATAGGCACCCCAAAAAAAAAAAAAAAAGAGTTCTGAGATAAAACATGTTGAGTTTTCATGTGATTTTAAAAATTATATCATGTCACTTGAAGTTTTTTACCTAATAAATGGTCATTTTACCAATAAATCGTTTAGTCACAATTTATTATTGATGTCAACAGTATATTTCAATAAATAATTCAACCAATTTTATTATTATATGGTAGAGCATTTAGAAATTTCATTTTTCACATGACTATTTCTTACTCATTAAGTTTTTAAAATTTATTTAATTATTTCCCTTTCAAAAATCAATATGACAAATTTTTAAAATTCGTATATTTTTATTCTAAAATAGTGAAATATTATAACTATGCCATTTTTTTTTATTACAAACAGTAATTTTAATTATTAATTGTTAATACAACAATTTTAATTTATCTATACTATATGTTATAATAAAGGAATATTTCAAACAAAACACTTTGAAAAATGGCTAGTGAGAACAAAGTAAATGATGTTAAATTTAGTACCCGCTGCATACGATTCCATTAACAGTTCAGAATAAACATATCTGCCAATTACCTGTGGGCGGGGTAATTTCCAAACTGCCCACGTACTTTCTTTGGAGCTTGCACCCTCTAGCCAATCCAAGCATGCACTCCTCTTGAAATATTTCTCAGCACGAAGTCTGAAAAAAAACAAATAAGAGCTTTATACATGGGATGAAGCAGATAAATAGTATGAAATAAATAAACAAAAACAACAGATCTTACTCTGTACTAATAATCATATGCTCTAGTGGCCCTAACAACCTCTCCATCATAGCTAGATGTTCCAAGTTCTCATTGTCTAAACATTCAAAGACTTGCCCAAAAGTCCATGCAATTATATTACCCATTGGATTTAATTCATCGAATGAATTAACAATGATGGGATTATGGAATGTCAATTTGAAAGTTTATGGAACCCAAAAAGTGAGTGTTTCATACTAATACCAATGTCTAGAAGACTCATATTAATAACAAAAATAACTAATTAAAAAAAAAAAAGAAGGAAAGGAATAGATAAAAGGAGAATGAAAGATGCTGAAGGCAAAACTAACCTTCACCCATTTTACTCAAACTTCTATTTGCAAGTACAAGTAAATAAACTATGATATTGGTGAACAGATTACAAATCAAAGAAAAAACTGAGAACATGGATCCACAAATAATAAGACATATCTAAGAAAGATCAATTAGTTTGTTATTTTCAAAAACGATTTTAGAAATGAGCTAGAGAACCATTTTCGGAAGCACAATAACACTATTTTTACGCTTTACATTTTGTGGTTTCCAGTTAGGAATAGTATTATGAACACACACACCCAAAAAAACAAACAAGAGTCCTCAAAATTTTCACAACTTTTAGAAAAAAAGTTTGAGAGCATTTTGGGAACCACTTCTTAATTACATGATGTGTCTTTTTGAATCTTTTAAAAGCGGATCGACCGACCGGTTGCATTGGACCCGATCGCAGTTGGGATAAACCTGTAGAATCGTTTTGAAGGAAAAACCAGCTTTTTCAATAGAAAAAAACACAAAAAACAAAAATCATATAGCCAATTTAATCCATGAAAACTGCTCATAAGTCAACAGAACTGGGCAGTCCAAATATCATACAACTAAAAAAATTAGTTTAGCAAGAAGCCAACCATGGTCAGCCATGAACTTCTGTTGAACGAACGCCATCTCCGCCTCAGACAGCTTTGAGTTTATAGTTCTTTTTGCGACATAACTACTCCTCTCAACACTTGATGCTTCCAAAACTTCATACTCATCCTTACATTCTTGCGGCGCCATTGAGTCTTTCCTATTTGATCGGTGTTCATAGGTTTTCCATCCCTTTGCAATGATACTGATGCAGTTCATTATCGATAAGTTTCCGAGAACCCTTTATGTTGTCTATGAAGAGGCTGCTGAGGAGGCATCCCATCAAGACCCATCAATGTGGCAATAACGTTGTGGGCGTCCATCAACGTGCCTTTATTAGAAACATACACTTAGCTATGTAAACACAGAAACTATACTTACATATGTAAACACAGAAACAAATTAAAACACAGAAACACAGAAACTCTACTCTTTTCCTTTTGATCTACCTTTCTCCTGAAAACCTTCCTAGGGTCTGGGAGTGAGTCAAGACCCATGAGTCTTGCGACTACTCACAGGATCGACTTGGGTTTTGAAATTCTTTTGGGTTTTGAAGGTGGTGGTGGTGGTAGGGATGTCGGTGGCGGGTCGGATGGTTAGGTTAGAAGGTTGCCAATGTAGGAGGCGATGAGGTGCCGAGAAACACTTGAACTTGGAATTATGTGACTTGGCCATGTTTGAGAGGGAGAGAGACAGAAAGACTGTGTGGAAAGGTGGCAAAAGGAAACGAAACTATAAAGGCTTGGCTTGGTACAATATAGAGAGAGGAGTGATCCGTGGAGTCATTTTACCAATTTGAATCTAATTTCCATAATTTGAATCTAATTTCCGTTCTTATTTTAACATTTAATAGGTAAAATATTTATATAAAAAATTAAGATGATTAGATATTAATTGTTATATATTTAAATTAAATTTAGATTATAAAAAATAGATAATTATTTTTAAAATTATAATTGTCGCCTATTTTTTTGAAACAAATATGCTTTAAATATATAGCTACTGATATTCAATTATCTTAATTTTTTATATGAATATTTTAATTAAAGAGTTCTAAAAAATGAACTGTTCAAATCATCGGAATCGATTCTAAAATAGACCTACTACATCCAAACGCTCTCTCAAATTGAATAAAAAAACTTTAAAAAAGAAAAAGCCAAATCCTTTCTGATACCATGACACAGCTTATGTTTTAATTATAGACACCCCCCCCCCCCAAAAAAAAAAAAAAAAGAGTTACAGATAAAACATGTTGAGTTTTCATGTGATTTTAAAAATTATATCATGTCACTTGAAGTTTTTTACTTCGTAATAAATGGTCATTTTACCAATAAATCGTTTAGTCACAGCTATTATTGATGTCAACAGTATATTTCAATAAATAATTCAACCAATTTTATTATTATATGGTAGAGCATTTAGAAATTTCATTTTTCACATGACTATTTCTTACTCATTAAGTTTTTAAAATTTATTTAATTATTTCCCTTTCAAAAATCAATATGACAAATTTTTAAAATTCGAATATTCTTATTCTAAAATAGTGAAATATTATAACTATGCCATTTTTTTTATTACAAGCATAATTTTTATTCTTAATTTCTAATCCAACAATTTTAATTTACTTATACTTTATGTTATAATAAAGGAATATTTCAAACAAAACACTTTGAAAAATGGCTAGTGAGAACAAAGTAAATGATGTTAAATTTAGTACCCGCTGCATACGATTCCATTAACAGTTCAGAATAAACATATCTGCCAATTACCTGTGGGCGGGGTAATTTCCAAACTGCCCACGTACTTTCTTTGGAGCTTGCACCCTCTAGCCAATCCAAGCATGCACTCCTCTTGAAATATTTCTCGGCCACAAGTCCAAAAAATCAAATAAGAGCTTTATACATGGGATGAAGCAGATAAATAGTATGAAATAAATAAACAAAAACAACAGATCTTACTCTGTACTAATAATCATATGCTCCGGCAGTGGCCCTAACAACCTCTCCATCATAGCTAGATGTTCCAAGTTCTCATTGTCTAAACATTCAAAGACTTGCCCAAAAGTCCATGCAATTATATTACCCATTGGATTTAATTCATCGAATGAATTAACAATGATGGGATTATGGAATGTCAATTTGAAAGTTTATGGAACCCAAAAAGTGAGTGTTTCATACTAATACCAATGTCTAGAAGACTCATATTAATAACAAAAATAACTAATTAAAAAAAAAAAAGAAGGAAAGGAATAGATAAAAGGAGAATGAAAGATGCTGAAGGCAAAACTAACCTTCACCCATTTTACTCAAACTTCTATTTGCAAGTACAAGTAAATAAACTATGATATTGGTGAACAGATTACAAATCAAAGAAAAAACTGAGAACATGGATCCACAAATAATAAGACATATCTAAACCGAAGATCAATTAGTTTGTTATTTTCAAAAACAGATTTTAGAAATGAGCTAGAGAACCATTTTCCAGGAAGCACAATAACACTATTTTCTGTTTTCTGTTTTGTGGTTTCCAGTTAGGAATGGTATTATGAACACACACACCCAAAAAAACAAACAAGAGTCCTCAAAATTTTCACAACTTTTAGAAAAAATGTTTGAGAGCATTTTGGAAACCACTTCTTAATTACATGATGTGTCTTTTTGAATCTTTTAAAAGCAGACTGGACCAGCCAGTTTGCATTGGACCCGAACGCAGTTGGGATAAACCTGTAGAATCGTTTTGAAAGAAAAACCAGCTTTTTCAATAGAAAAAAACACAAAAAACAAAAATCATATAGCCAATTTAATCCATGAAAACTGCTCATAAGTCAACAGAACTGGGCAGTCCAAATATCATACAACTAAAAAAATTAGTTTAGCAAGAAGCCAACCATGGTCAGCCATGAACTTCTGTTGAACGAACGCCATCTCCGCCTCAGACAGCTTTGAGTTTATAGTTCTTTTTGCGACATAACTACTCCTCTCAACACTTGATGCTTCCAAAACTTCATACTCATCCTTACATTCTTGCGGCGCCATTGAGTCTTTCCTATTTGATCGGTGTTCATAGGTTTTCCATCCCTTTGCAATGATACTGATGCAGTTCATTATCGATAAGTTTCCGAGAACCCTTTATGTTGTCTATGAAGAGGCTGCTGAGGAGGCATCCCATCAAGACCCATCAATGTGGCAATAACGTTCGGTGGGCGTCCATCAACGTGCACTGTTAGAAACATACACTTAGCTATGTAAACACAGAAACTATACTTACATATGTAAACACAGAAACAAATTAAAACACAGAAACACAGAAACTCTACTCTTTTCCTTCTGATCTACCTTTCTCCTGAAAACCTTCCTAGGGTCTGGGAGTGAGTCAAGACCCATGAGTCTTGCGACTACTCCTGGGATCCTGACTTGGGTTTTGAAATTCCTTTTTGGGTTTTCGAAGGTGGTGGTGGTGGTAGGGATGTCGGTGGCGGGGTCGGATGGTTAGGTTAGAAGGTTGCCAATGTAGAGGAGGCAGCGGAGGATGCCGGAGAAACACTTGAACTTGGAATTCTGTGACTTGGCCATGTTTGAGAGGGAGAGAGAGAGAGACAGAAAGACTGTGTGGAAAGGTGGCAAAAGGAAACGAAACTATAAAGGCTTGGCTTGGTACAATATAGAGAGAGGAGTGATCCGTGGAGTCATTTTACCAATTTGAATCTAATTTCCATAATTTGAATCTAATTTCCGTTCTTATTTTAACATTTAATAGGTAAAACATTTATATAAAAAATTAAGATGATTAGATATTAATTGTTATATATTTAAATAAAATTTAGATTATAAAAAATAGATAATTATTTTTAAAATTATAATTGTCGCCTATTTTTTTGAAACAAATATGCTTTAAATATATAGCTACTGATATTCAATTATCTTAATTTTTTATATGAATATTTTAATTAAAGAGTTCTAAAAAATGAACTGTTCAAATCATCGGAATCGATTCTAAAATAGACCTACTACATCCAAACGCTCTCTCAAATTGAATAAAAAACTTTAAAAAAGAAAAAGCCAAATCCTTTCTGATACCATGACACAGCTTATGTTTTAATTATAGGCACCCCCCCCCCAAAAAAAAGGAGTTACAGATAAAACATGTTGAGTTTTCATGTGATTTTAAAAATTATATCATGTCACTTGAAGTTTTTTACTTCGTAATAAATGGTCATTTTACCAATAAATCGTTTAGTCACAGCTATTATTGATGTCAACAGTATATTTCAATAAATAATTCAACCAATTTTATTATTATATGGTAGAGCATTTAGAAATTTTATTTTTCACATGACTATTTCTTACTCATTAAGTTTTTAAAATTTATTTAATTATTTCCCTTTCAAAAATCAATATGACAAATTTTTAAAATTCGCATATTTTTATTCTAAAATAGTGAAATATTATAACTATGCCATTTTTTTTTATTACAAACAGTAATTTTAATTATTAATTGTTAATACAACAATTTTAATTTATCTATACTATATGTTATAATAAAGGAATATTTCAAACAAAACACTTAGAAAAATGGCTAGTGAGAACAAAGTAAATGATGTTAAATTTAGTACCCGCTGCATACGATTCCATTAACAGTTCAGAATAAACATATCTACCAATTACCTGTAGGCGGGGTAATTTCCAAACTGCGCACGTACTTTCTTTGGAGCTTGCACCCTCTAGCCAATCCAAGCGTGCACTCCTCTTGAAATATTTCTCAGCACGAAGTCTGAAAAAAAACAGATAAGAACTTTATACAGGGGATGAAGCAGGTAAATAGTATGAAATAAATAAACAAAAACAACAGATCTTACTCTACACTAATAATCATATGCTCTGACAGTGGCCCTAACAACCTCTCCATCATAGCTAGATGTTCCAAGGTCTCATTGTCTAAACATTCCAAGACTTGCCCAAAAGTCCCTGCAATTATATCACCCTATGGATTTAATTCATCCAAAGAATTAACAATGATGGGATTATGGAATGTCAATTTGAAAGTTTATGGAAGCCAAAAAGTGAGTGTTTCATATTAATACCACTGTCTAGAATACTCATATTAATAACAAAAATAAATAGTAAATAAAAAAAAAAGAAGGAAAGGAACAGATAAAGGAAGAATGAAAGAAGCTGAACGAAAAACTAACCTTTACCCATTTTACTCGGAATCTTGTTTGCAAGTACAAGTAAATAAACAATGTTATTGGTGAACAGATTACAAATCAAAGAAAAAACTGAGAACATGGATCCACAAATAATAAGACATATCTAAATCAAAGATCAATTAGTTTGTTATTTTCAAAAACAGTTTTTAGAAATAAGTTAGAGAACCATTTTCTAGGAAGCACCATAACACTATTTTTTGTTTTCCGTTTTGTGGTTTCCAGTTAGGAATAGTATTATGAACACACACACTCAAAAAAAACAAACAGGAGTCCTCAAAATTTTCACAACTTTTAGAAAAAAATGTTTAAAAGCATTTTGGAAACTATAGCGATCCCGGGTTTACCCTTGTCGTACAGTGATCCGGACATGTGTCCGTGGATGTTGGTAGTGGATTGTTGTCCTGTTTACGTCCTTTCATATATTGTATTTGAGTTATAGGATGTGTTGGGCAGGTTTGTTTCAGGTTGGTTGTATTCGGGAGCCAAGGGTTGCCGCCTGAATTTTGTCCTTCGCCGGCGAGGAGTTTGTCGCCGAGCGGCGTTGAGTTTGTGTCCGTGGGTCGAGCTGACGGCTTTCTGAGCGGCGATCGCGTCTGGCTGGACTCAACACCATGATTTCGCTCGGCGGCCGATTCTTCGCCGAGCGGTTCTGGTTCGATCTTCGCCGAGCGAAGCGGTTCGTCGCCGAGCGCGTCTAGTTGCGAACTGAAGGGTCGAGTTCTGCTCGGCGAGCTTTTCTTCGCCGAGCGAGCTTCTAGGATGTTGGCTCGGCGAGACCTTTTTGGCTCGAGCTACGGTTTTCAGGTTCAGTCGCCGAGCGACCAAGTCTTCGCCGAGCGAGCTTTGTTTATATCGGCAATGAAGTTTCAAATCGATTTTTATAAACTTTTGATTCAATCCTCCAGACCGAGAGCTTCTCTAACATTACACTCTCTAAGGTTTGATCTATCTAGGATCATTTCCTTTCCATCTTGCTTTGTTAAAAGGTAGAGGTTGTCGAGGGCTTCGATTTAATCTGAAAAAAGTCTGTTTGGAGCACTTTGATTCTTGGGTCTTCATCTCCTTTTGAGCTCAAACTTTGAGGTAGGGATATCCTACTCCTTTTTATAGATATTGTCTTTAAATTTTAGCATTTTGATATGTTGGTAGTTGTTGTGAAATTTTGGGAAACTTTGGGCCATTGTGTAATTTTACAAAAGTTGGGGTTTTGTCTATAATAAACCTAGAAGCATGTTTGGTATAGAAACATGGAATTAATGTTGGAACATTAGTGAAATTGGAACCTAAGGGTTGTAATGTTAATTATGGAAATGTCCTAATTACATGGATTTATTAATTTGAATAATTAATTGTGGAAAATGAGGAATTGAGATAGAATTGGGTCATGGGTTATGACGATGGAAAGAATACATTGATTTTATGTATTGATATGTGATGTGTATAATTGTTATATATATGCATTGTGTTGTGTTGGAGGAGATAGGGATGGACTCATGTTTAGGGAAGATAGGGGATGGACCTCTAAACCGGATGTTACCGGGAGGAGATAGGGATGAACTCCAGAGATAGAGCATGTATGCTTATCTAGAAAATATTGGCAGAGCATGTATGCTTGTCATGGAAAGTGTGAATACATCTGTTTTGTTTATATTTGTTGAAGTGATGAAAGAATGTAAAAGCAGTTGGCCATCTATCAATTGTTAGTCTTTTAGTCATTATTTATAACGGTTTAGTATATTTCTCTGGCCGTGGCTCACCCTATATGGGAACATCATTTTCGTGTATCGTAGCATGCCACCTCCAAGGGCTTAGCTTGGAAGGCTAGTGGCGGATGGACTTTGTTTGTCTTTCCTTTTTGCGGTGTTACATGTAAATTCAAGCCTAGGGCTTAATGTGTAAATGAGCTAGCACTCTATTTTCTTGTAACCAAGTGTTAACTTGAAAGTCAGAAGCCCTTAGGGCATTTGCTTTTGTTGTTAACATGTAATACGCTTTTGTAATAGAACCTGTTGAATGAAAGAACGTGGATCTTTTATATATCTTAGCATGTCAATATTGTTGGGTTAAATGTCATTATTTCCGTATGCTACAACTTGGTATCGAGCGCATCGGTTCAATACTTTGGGTACGTGGGAAGTGATTAGGATCACAATGGGTTTGTCTCGCTTGATAGAGACTTAGGTGTACTGTTATATGTTTATGTGATAACATGCTTATGTGATTATATGGGTATGGGATTTAGTTTCTAGGATGTTGATTGGGCCTTTGGGTTTCTGGGAGTCTTGTTGGAAAGGCACTTGATCAATCTTGTTTTAACCGGTACTCTAGTAACGCCTTGGGACTATCATCATCCGGAAATGAAATTCGTAAGTGCTATATGTGTTTATGTGCTTACGTGGAATGAATTACAGTTATCCGTGCATTAGGACGTGAGTGTTTAGTTTTGGCACGTTTATAAATGTGCTAACGTTCTGTGTTACCTTTATTAGGATGTCAGGACGAGCAAGAGGTGGTAGGCGTGGTAGGCCTAGGAGGCAGGAAGTGCCATTACCGGATGAGGTTCCGACAGTTCAGGAAGGGGTTGGTCAGGCCAATGTGGCCGAGCCAGTGGGTCAGCAGGCCATGGGTGCCTTGGCCCGAGAGATAGCGGGGGCCTTAGGTATTCTCAGAGCAGAAAATCAGGCAACTGAGGCAGGACCTTCTTTCTTGAAGAGGGAGTTCTTCCGGTCTAACCCGGAGGAGTTTGTTGGAGATCCTAAGGAGCCATTGAAGGCGCATTTAGTGGCTAGAACAGATGAATAAACGTTCAAATGCTAGGCATTGAGGATGGAGCGTTGAAAGTGACCTTGGCATCCTTCCACCAAGGGAGATGCGGGTCAATGGTGGAAGTATGAGAAAGTTCGTATGGTGGTACTTGGGTGGCGTTGTGAATGCTTTCCAGAGAGGTTTTTATCCGCAGTGGCTAGGAGAGACTAAGGGATCAGGTTGCCAAGCTTAAGCAGAGGGTTTGTCCGTGGCCGAGTTTGAGGCTACATTTACTAGCTTGTCCGTGTTTGCACTGAACCGTGGCGACAGAGGAGCGCTGTTACTCTGAAGTTTGAGCGGAAGTTGAGGTGGGACCTCAAGTTGAAAGTTGGACCTTACATTCGAGAGCAGCATTTGGTGGATGCTGCAGCTCATATGGAGCCGATGATGCAGAGGGAGAAGAGAAACATGGGGCTCCAAGAGGGCCAAGAGGGACGGTGATGGCAGGAGGCGAGGGTTATAACCCTCACCCGTCCCAGGTGGTTTGGCCAGTCGACTTTCCCAAAGACGAAAAGTGTTCGGAGGGGCAACAGGAGAGTTCACTGTTTCAAGTGTGGCCCGGGTCACAAGGCTTGCTTGCCCACCAAGGGCGGGGTCGAGAGTCCGCTTCTTCGTCTGCACCACAGAGTCGAGTTCAGCGGGGCAGCCAGATCGTGTTACCGCCAGGGACAGGGCACATGAAGAGGTATTGCCCGGTTGAGTGCCACTCCAGAGGCGCCTGGTTCAAGCCAGACGCAGGATTTCACCACCAAGGTCAGCCTCGAGGGCCAATCCGGGCTTGCTGCCCCAACAAGATAATGATCCTATGTTCGAGAGGCGGGTAGATCGAGGCCTCAGGTAGCGTGTATCGTTATCACAGACCTAGTACCGCTCCATCAAGAGTGAGAGGTACTTTTTGTTTTGCAATTCGGTTGCTAGAGTGTTGATTGACACGGGTGCATCTCATTCTTTTGTATCTCACGATTTGCATCTGTGTTGGAACTGGAGTTAGCACTTTTAGCATCTCCTATTTGCGTTGTGTCACCTATTGGGGGTGAGTTAATTTTGAGGCACGGATGTAGAGGCTGTGATATAGAGGTCGACGATCATCGTCTTCCTTTTCCATTTGTAGTTATGCCCATGAAGGGCTTTGATGTTATTTTGGGTATGGACTGGTTATCGTCATACCGGGCGGTTATTGATTGCTACCGCCAGAGGGTTACCTGCTGTACAGTGAACGGGGAGTTTTTCCACTTTTTAGGAGACCGGGTTGGTAGTATTGTGCCACAGGGGTGCGGTCCGCGAAGGCGGAATGAGCTTAGTAGTTTACTTGCTAGTTTTGAGAATGGCGAGTGTGATGAGACCCAGATTGAGTTGCCAAGGGTAGTTTGTGAATACGCAGATGTCTTTCCCGAGGATCTTATTGATTTGCCACCCCACCGAGAGACAGAGTTCTCTATTGATTTAGTGCCCGGCACGGCGCCGATTTCTATGGCACCTTATCGTTTTGCACCGGCAGAGTTGATTGAGTTGAAAGTTCAGCTCCAAGAATTGCTAGATAAGGGCTTCGTTCGCCCTAGTGTATCGCCGTGGGGAGCACCGGCCCTCTTTGCTAAAAAGAAAGACGGTGCCTTGAGATTGTGTATCGATTACCGGAAGTTGAATCAGGCTACAGTTAAGAATAAATACCCTATGCCCCGTATAGATGACTTGTTTGACCATTGAAGGGTTCCCGTTGTTTCTCTAAGATAGACTTGAGATCGGGTTACCACCTTGAGGGTCGAGAGGAGGATATTCAAGACGGCATTCCGCACGCGTATGGCCATTATGAGTTTCGTGATGCCATTTGGGCTTACTAACGCTACCGCATCTTTATGGACTTGATGAACCGGATCTTCAGGGAATTCTTGGATCGTTTGTGGTCTCTTTTGTGGATGATATTCTTATCTATTCACCCTCAGAGTAAGAGCACGAGGAACACTTGAGAGTGGTGCTTGAATTGCTTAGAGCCCATAGGCTGTATGCCAAGTTTGGGAAGTGCGAGTTCTGGCTAAGAGAAGTCAAGTTCTTAGGCCATGTAGTTTCTGGGGAAGGGGTGTCTGTTGATACATCCAAGATTGAGGCAGTGCAAGACTGGGCACAGCCTAAGAATGTGTTTGAGATTCGCAGTTTTCTGGGATTAGCCGGGTACTACCGTCGGTTTGTGAAAGATTTCTCCAGGTTAGCTTCGCCGTTGACTAGGTTGACTCGCCAGGGAGTCAAATTTGTATGGGATGAGACTTGTGAAAAGTCGTTTCAGGAATTGAAGGTTAGATTGACCACCGCTCCAGTCTTGATTATCCCGGAGAGAGGGTTGGGTTATGCAGTCTATTGTGATGCCTCACGAGAGGGTTTGGGTTGTGTGTTAATGCAAGAGGGGAAAGTAGTAGCCTATGGCTCACGTCAGTTAAAAATACACGAGAAGAATTACCCCACACACGACCTAGAGTTGGCGGCTGTGATCTTTGCCTTGAAAATCTGGAGGCACTACCTTTATGGTGAGAGATTCGAGGTGTTCTCGGATCATAAAAGTTCAAGTATCTGCTTTCACGAAAAGACTTGAACTTGAGGCGAGAAGGTGGATGGAGTTTATAGAAGATTACGACTTGAGTTGCATTATCACCCAGGAAGGCCAATGTTGTGGCCGATGCTCTTAGTAGGAAATCCATTAGTGATGTAGCTTGTGTAGCCATCCGAGAGTGGGAGATGTTGGGGGCACTTGGCGAGTTTGACTTGCTTCTGGGCGAATCCGTTGAGATCGCGCCTTGTTTTCTCAGGGTTGCGCAGCCTACACTTTGTGACTCGAGTGTTAGAGGCTCAGAGAGGTGATCTTGAGGTAGAATCCCTCAGTGAGAGGATCTCCTATGCGAAGGTTGAGAAGGGTTTGACGGTGTATCCCGACCTGAGTATGAGTTACCGAGACCGTTAGTTTGTACCGAGGCTCCGAGAGGAGGTACTCAAGAGTTTCATCATTCACGCCTTGCGGTGCATCCGGGAGGTACTAAGATGTATCGGGATTTGGGTCGTCAGTTTTGGTGGCGGGGTATGAAGAGAGATGTGGCAGTCTTCGTGTCTAAGTGCCTTACTTGTCAGCAAGTGAAGGCCGAGCATCAAAGGCCAGCGGGTTTGTTACAACCCTTGCCTATTGCCGAGTGGAAGTGGGAGCATGTCACCATGGACTTCGTTGTAGGTCTTCCGAAGACTCAGCGGGGTAGTGATACTATTTGGGTGGTTGTAGACCGGTTGACCAAGTCGGCGCATTTCATTCCAATGCGCGTGAGAGATTCAGTAGATCATCTTGCCGACTTGTATGTTCGGGACATAGTGAGATTGCACGGGGTCCCAGTGACGATTGTCTCAGATAGAGATCCTCGTTTTACTGCTAGGTTGTGGCAGAGTTTGCAGAGTGCTTTAGGTACTAAGTTGACCTTTAGTATCTGACTTACCATCCTCGGTGATGGGCGGAAGGCGTACCATTGTGATCCTTGAGGATATGCTTGGTTGTGTCCTTGATTTCAGTGGGACATGGGAGAGGCACTTACACTGGTGGAGTTTGCCTACAATAACAGCTATCTAGTATCGGTATGGCACCATTTGAGGCCTTGTATGGCGACCTTGTAGGTCTCCAGTTTGTTGGGCCGAGGTGGGTGACACACCTTTGTTGGGTCCCAGTTGGTTAGGGAGACGACAGAGAAAGTTGAGCTTATCCGTAGGAGGCTTGTTACGCCCGTAGTCGTCGAAGTCCTATCTTGACCGTGAGAAGGAGACCATTAGAGTTTGAGGTGGGTGATCATGTCTTTTGAAGATATCACCTAGGCGGGGTTTGTTGAGATTTGGGAAGAGGGAAGTTGTCCCCTCGGTTTATTGGTCCTTTGAGGTCCTTGAGCGGATTGGCGAGGTTGCTTATCGTTTAGCTTTGCCGCCACAGCTTTGGCGGAGTTCATGACGTGTTTCATGTAAGTATGCTTGAAGTATGAGCGGATCCATCACACGTGTTGGATTGGACCGACTTAGAGGTAGATGAGGATGCCTCGTATGAGGAGAGGCGGTTCAGTCTTGGATAGGCGGGATCAAGTCCTGCGTGGTAAGACCATCCGTTGGTTAAGGTTTTGTGGAAACATCACGAGTGGAGGAGGCCACTTGGGAACGTGAGTTGGGAGTCCGTGAGAAATATCCGACTTATTTGTTGATGTGTAATCAAGTGTTGCAATTTTGTAAATTGTAATGAACTTTAAGAACATTTGAAATGTCTTAAGTTGTAAAACATGGTGTATGTTTTGGTTAATGTAAATGTTGTAGAACTTGCCTTGTTATGGGAGTTGATTATAATATTGCATATGTTGGCTATATTATAGAAATAAAATTGTATCATGATTATTGCTTACGATATAAATTGTAAACCATATATGTGGGAAATGGTTGAAATGGAAAGAAATTGCATCTTGAAATGTACATGTTGAGAAATGCCTCTTAATAGGAGATGGATGACCGGTAATGGGTCGAATTGTTAAATGTTGTGTTATGACATTGTTTAAAAAAAAAAAGGGGCTTGCTTTTCAAAAACTTGTTTTGATTTCGGGGACGAAATTCTTTAAGGGGGGGAGGTTATAGCGATCCCGGGTTTACCCTTGTCGTACAGTGATCCGGACATGTGTCCGTGGATGTTGGTAGTGGATTGTTGTCCTGTTTACGTCCTTTCATATATTGTATTTGAGTTATAGGATGTGTTGGGCAGGTTTGTTTCAGGTTGGTTGTATTCGGGAGCCAAGGGTTGCCGTTCTTTAATTTTGTCCTTCGCCGGCGAGGAGTTTGTCGCTCGAGCGAGCGTTGAGTTTTGTGTCTGGTGGGTCGAGCTCGAGCGGCTTCGCTGAGCGAAGCGATCGCGTCGGCTGGACTGAACACCATGATTTTCGCTCGGCGAGCCGATTCTTTTCGCCGATGCGGTGTCTTGCTTCGCCGGCGAGCGGTTCGTCGCTCGAGCGTGCGTCTAGTTGCAGACCTGAAGGGTCGAGTTCCTGGCTCGAGCGAGCTTTTCTTCGCTCGAGCGAGCTTCTAGGATGTTGGCTCGAGCGAGACCTTTTTGGCTCGAGCTACGGTTTTCTGTGTCTGGTCGCTCGAGCGACCAAGTCTTCGCTCGAGCGAGCCTGTTTATATCAGTTCGACAGCAGCGAGTTTCAAATCAGATTTTTTATAAACTTTTGATTCAATCCTCCAGATCTGAGAGCTTCTCTCTCTAACATTACACTCTCTCTAAGGTTTGATCTATCTAGGATCATTTCCTTTCCATCTTGCTTTGTTAAAAAGGTAGAGGTTGTCGAGGGCTTCGATTTAATCTGAAAAAGTCGGTGTTTGGAGCACTTTGATTCTTGGGTCTTCATCTCCTTTTGAGCTCAAACTTTGAGGTAGGGATATCCTACTCCTTTTTATAGATATTGTCTTTAAATTTTAGCATTTTGATATGTTGGTAGTTGTTGTGAAATTTTGGGAAACTTTGGGCCATTGTGTAATTTTACAAAAGTTGGGGTTTTGTCTATAATAAACCTAGAAGCATGTTTGGTATAGAAACATGGAATTAATGTTGGAACATTAGTGAAATTGGAACCTAAGGGTTGTAATGTTAATTATGGAAATGTCCTAATTACATGGATTTATTAATTTGAATAATTAATTGTGCAAAATGAGGAATTGAGATAGAATTGGGTCATGGGTTATGACGATGGAAAGAATACATTGATTTTATGTATTGATATGTGATGTGTATAATTGTTATATATATGCATTGTGTTGTGTTGGAGGAGATAGGGGATGGACTCCGCGGTTTAGGGGAAGATAGGGGATGGACCTCTAAACCGGATGTTACTGGGAGGAGATAGGGGATGAACTCCGTAGATAGAGCATGTATGCTTATCTAGAAAATATTGGCAGAGCATGTATGCTTGTCATGGAAAGTGTGAATACATCTGTTTTGTTTATATTTGTTGAAGTGATGAAAGAATGTAAAACAGTTGGCCATCTATCAATTGTTAGTCTTTTAGTCATTATTTATAACTGGTTTAGTATATTTCTCTTTGGTGTGGCTCACCCTATATAGAACATCATTTTCAGTCTTGGTAGCATGCCACCTCCAAGGGCTTAGCTTGGAAGGCTAGTGGCGGATGGACTTTTGTTTGTCTTTCCTTTTTGCAGTGTTACATGTAAATTCAAGCCTAGGGCTTAATGTGTAAATGAGCTAGCACTCTATTTTCTTGTAACCAAGTGTTAACTTGGAAAGCTGTAAGCCCTTAGGGCATTTGCTTTTGTTGTTAACATGTAATACGTTTTGTAATAGAACCCTGTTGAATGAAAGAACGTGGATCTTTTATATATCTTAGCATGTCAATATTGTTGGGTTAAATGTCATTATTTCCAGGGCGTTACAGAAACCACTTCTTAATTACATGATGTGTCTTTTTGAATCTTTTAAAAGCAGACTAGACCAGGCCGTTTGCATTGGGCCCGAACACAGTTGGGATAAACCTGTATAATCGTTTTGAAAGAAAAACCAGCTTTTTCAATAGAAAAAAACACAAAAAACAGAAATCAAACAGCCAATTTAATCCATGAAAACTGCTCATAAGTCAACAAAACTGGGCAGTCTAAATATCATAGAACTAAAAAATTAGTCGAGCAAGAAGCCAAGCATGGTCAGCCACGAACTTCTGTTGAATGAACGCCATCTCTGCCTTAGACAGCTTTGAGTTTATAGTTCTTTTTGCTACGTAACTACTACTCTTAACCCTTGATGTTTCCAAAGCTTCATACTCATCCTTACATTCTTGCTTCACCTTTGAGTCTTTCCTATTTGATCGGTGTTCATAGGTTTTCCATCCCTTTGCGGTGATACTGATGCAGTCCATTGTCGATTAGTTTTCGAGAACCCTTTATGTTGTCTATGAAGAGGCTGCTGAGGAGGCAGCCCATTAAGACCCATCAATGTGGCAATAACGTTCGGTGGCCGTCCATCAACGTGCACTGTTACAAACATACACTTAGCTTTGTAAACACAGAAACTACACTTAGATATGTAAACACAGAAACACAAAAACAAATTAAAACACAGAAACACAGAAACTCTACTTTTTTCATTCTGATCTTTCTTTCTCCTGAAAACCTTCCTAGGGTCTGGGAGTAAGTCGAGACCCATGAGTCTTGTGACTACTCCTGGGTTCCTGACTTGGGTTTTGAAATTCTTTTTTGGGTTTTTGAAGGTCGTGGTGGTGGTAGGGATGTCGGTGGTGGGGTCGGATGGTTGGGTTGGGAGGCTGCCAATGGAGAGGAGGTAGCGGAGGATGCCAGAGGAACACTTGAACTTGGAATTTTGTTTGAGAGGGAGAGAGACAGACAAAGAGAGAGAGAGAGAGAGAGAGAGAGAGAGAGAGAGACTGTGTGGAAAGGCGGCAAAAGGCAACGAAACTATAAAGACTTGGTTTGGTACAATATAGAGGGAGGAGTGATCCGTGGAGTCATTTTACCAATTTGAATCTAATTTCCATAATTTGAATCTAATTTCCGTTCTTATTTTAAGGCATATTAGGTAAAATATTTTTAAAAAAAATTAAGATGATTATATATTAATTGTAATATATTTAAATTAAATATATATTGTAAAAAATAGATAATTATTTTTAAAATTACATTCGTCATCTATTTTTTTAAAACAAATATGCTTTAAATATATAGCTACTGATATTCAATTATCGTAATTTTTTATATGAATATTTTAATTAAATACTTTAAAAAAGTGAACAGTTCAAATCATCGGAATCGATTCTATAATAGATCTACTAAATCCAAACGCCCCCTCAAATTAAATAACAACTTAAAAAAAAAAAAAAAAAGCCAAATCCTTTCTGATACCATGCCAAAGTTTATGTTTTAATTATATGTACACCGAAAAAAAAAAAAGTTACAGATAAAACATGTTGAGTTATTTTTTTTAAATAGTAAAATAAATGGATAAATTATAAATACACATCCGAAATTTATTAAAAATATGAATTATTTCAAGTGATTTTAAAAATTGTATCATGTCCGTTGAAGTTTTTTACCTCATAATAAATGGTCATTTTACCCACAAATCATTTAGTCACAGCTATTATTGATGTCAACAGTATATTTCAATAAATAATTCAACCAATTTTATTATTATATGGTAGAACATTTAGAAATTTTATTTTTTTCGATGATTATTTCTTACTCATTAAGTTTTTAAAATTTTATTTAATTATTTCCCTTTCAAAAATCAATATGACAAATTTTCAAAATTCATATATTTTTATTCTAAAATAGTGAAATATTATAACTATGTCATTTTTTTAATAACAAACCGTAATTTTAATTATTAATTGTTAATACAACAATTTTAATTTATCTATACTATATGTTATAATAAAGGAATATTTGAAACAAAACACTTAGAAAAATGGCTAGTGAGAACAAAGGAAATGATGTTAAATTAGTATCCGCTGCATACGTTTCTATTAACAGTTCAGAATAAACAAATCTACCAATTACCTGTAGGCGGGGTAATTTCCAAACTGCCCTCGTACTTTCTTTGGAGCTTGCACCCTCTAGCCAATCCAAGCATGCACTCCTTTTGAAATATTTCTCAGCACGAAGTCTGAAAAAAAAACAAATAAGAGCTTTATACATGGGATGAAGTGGATAAATAGTATGAAATAAATAAACAAAAACAACAGATCTTACTTTGCACTAATAATCATATGCTCTGGCAGTGCCCCTAACAACCTCTCTGTCGTAGCTAGATGTTCCAAGTTCTCATTGTCTAAACATTCCAAGACTTGCCCAAAAGTCCCTGCAATTATATTACCCTATGGATTTAATTCATCCAATGAATTAACAATGACGGGATTATGGAATGTCAATTTGAAAGTTTATGGAACCCAAAAAGTGAGTGTTTCATATTAATACCAATGTCTAGAAGACTCATATTAATAACAAAAATAAATAATAAATAAAAAAAGAAGGAAAGGAACAGATAAAGGGAGAATGATAGACGCTAAAGGAAAAACTAACCTTCACCCATTTTACTCAGACTCCTGTTTGCAAGTACAAGTAAATAAACTATGTTATTGGTGAACAGATTACAAATCAAAGAAAAAACTGAGAACATGGATCCACAAATAATAGGAGATATCTAAACCGAAGATCAATTAGTTTGTTATTTTCAAAACAATTTTTAGAAAATGAGCTAGAGAACCATTTTCTAGAAAGCGCCATAACACTATTTTCTGTTCTCTGTTTTGTGGTTTCCAGTTAGGAATAGTATTATGAACACACACACCCAAAAAAATAAGCATGAGTCCTCAAAATTTTCACAACTTTTAGAAAAAATGTTTGAGAGCATTTTGGAAACCACTTCTTAATTACATGATGTGTCTTTTTGAATCTTTTAAAAGCAGACTGGACCAGCCAGTTTGCATTGGGCCCGAACACAGTTGGGATAAACCTGTAGAATCATTTTGAAAGAAAAACCAGCTTTTTCAATAGAAAAAAAACACAAAAAAACAAAAATCAGACAGCCAATTTAATCCATGAAAACTGCTCATAAGTCAACAGAACTGGGCAGTCCAAATATCATACAACTAAAAAAATTAGTTGAGCAAGAAGCCAACCATGGTCAGCCATGAACTTCTGTTGAATGAACGCCATCTCTGCCTCAGACAACTTTGAGTTTATAGTTCTTTTTGCGACGTAACTACTCCACTCAACTTTTGATGTTTCCAAAACTTTATACTTATCCTTACATTCTTGCTGCGCCATTGAGTCTTTCCTATTTGATCGGTGTTCATAGGTTTTCCATCCCTTTGCGATAACACTGATGCAGTCCATTGTCGATTAGTTTCCGAGAACCCTTTATGTTGTCTATGAAGAGGCTGCTGAGGAGGCAGCCCATCAAGACCCATCAATGTAGCAATAACGTTCGGTGACTGTCCATCAACGTGCACTGTTACAAACATACAGCTAGCTATGTATACACAGAAACTACACTTAGATATGTAAACACAGAAACACAAAAACAAATTAAATCACAGAAACACAGAAACTCTACTTTTTTCCTTCTGATCTTCCTTTCTCATGAAAACCTTCCTAGGGTCTGGGAGTGAGTCTAGACCAATGAGTCTTGCGACTACTCCTGGGGTCTCGACTTGGGTTTTGAAATTCTTTTTTGGGTTTTTGATGGTGGTGGTGGTGGTAGCAATGTCGGTGGTTGGATCGGATGGTTGGGTTGGGTTGGGTGGCTGCTGATGTAGAGGAGACAGCGAAGGATGCCGGAGAAACACTTGAACTTGGAATTTTGTGACTTGGTCATGTTTGAGGGGAAGAGAGAGAGAGAGAGAGACTGTGTGGAAAGGCGACAAAAGGCAACGAAACTATAAAGACTTGGTTTGGTACAATATAGAGAGAGGAGTGATCCGTGGAGTCATTTTACCAATTTGAATCTAATTTTCGTTCTTATGTTAAGACTTATTTGGTAAAATATTTTTAAAAACAATTAAGATGATTAGATATTAATTGTTATATATTTAAATTAAATTTATATTATAAAAAATTGATAATTATTTTTAAAATTACATTTGTCATCTATTTTTTCGAAACAAATATGCTTTAAATATATAGCTACTGATATTCAATTGTCTTAATTTTATATATGTATATTTTAATTAAAGAGTTTAAAAAAATGAACAGTTCAAATCATCGGAATCGATTCTAAAATAGATCGACTAAATACAAACGCTCTCTCAAATTAAATAACAACTTAAAAAAAAAAAAAGCCAAATTTTTTCTGATACCATGCCAAGTCGTATGTTTTAGCTACATGTACACCCAAAAAAAAAAAGTTACAGATAAAACATGTTGAGTTATTTTTTTGAAACAGTAAAATAAATGGATAAATTATAAATACACATCTGAAATTTATTTAAATATGAATTATTTCATGTGATTTTAAAAATTATATCATGTCCCTTGAAGTTTTTTACCTCATAATAAATGGTCATTTTACCAATAAATCATTTAGTCACAGCTATTATTGATGTCAACAGTATATTTCAATAAATAATTCAACCAATTTTATTATTATACGGTAGAGCATTTAGAAATTTTATTTTTTACGATGATTATTTCTTACTCATTATGTTTATAAAATTTTATTTAATTATTTTTCTTTCAAAAATGAATATGACAAATTTTTCAAATTCACATATTTTTATTCTAAAATAGTGAAATATTATAACTGTCTTTTTTTTTTTATTTATAACAAACCATAATTTTAATTATGAATTGTTAATACAACAATTTTAATTTATCTATACTATATGTTATAATAAAGGAATATTTGAAACAAAACACTTAGAAAAATGGCTAGTGAGAACAAAGGAAATGATGTTAAATTAGTACCCGTTGCATACGATTCTATTAACAGTTCAGAATAAACAAATCTACCAATTACCTATAGGCGGGGTAATTTCCAAACTGCCCTCGTACTTTCTTTGGAGCTTGCACCCTCTAGCCAATCCAAGCGTGCACTCCTCTTGAAATATTTCTCAGCACGAAGTTTGAAAAAATCCAAATAAGAGCTTTATGCATGGGATGAAGCAGATAAATAGTGTGAAATAAACAAACAAAAACAACAAATCTTACTCTGCACTAATAATCATATGCTCTGGCAGTGGCCCTAACAACCTCTCCATCATAGCTAGATGTTCCAAGTTCTCATTGTCTAAACATTCCAAGACTTGCCCAAAAGTCCCTGCAATTATATTACCCTATGGATTTAATTAATCCAATGAATTAACAATGATGGGATTATGGAATGTCAATTTGAAAGTTTATGGAACCCAAAAAGTGAGTGTTTCATATTAATACCAATGTCTAGAAGACTCATACTAATAACAAAAATAAATAATAAATAAAAAAAAGAAGGAAAGGTACAGATAAAGGGGGAATGAAAGACGCAGAAGGAAAAACTAACCTTCACCCATTTTACTCAGACTCCTGTTTGCAAGTACAAGTAAATAAACTATGTTATTGGTGAACAGATTACAAATCAAAGAAAAAACTGAGAACATGGATCCACAAATAATAGGACATATCTAAACCGAAGATCAATTAGTTTGTTGTTTTCAAAAACTATTTTTAGAAAATGAGCTAGAGAACCATTTTCTAGAAAGCACCATAACACTATTTTCTGTTCTCTGTTTTGTGGTTTCCAGTTAGGAATAGTATTATGAACACACACCCAAAAAAATAAACATGAGTCCTCAAAATTTTCACAACTTTTAGAAAAAATGTTTGAGAGCATTTTGGAAACCACTTCTTAATTACATGATGTGTCTTTTTGAATCTTTTAAGAGTAGATTGGACCAGCCAGTTTGCATTGGGCCCGAACACAGTTGGGATAAACCTATAGAATCATTTTGAAAGAAAAACCAGCTTTTTCAATAGAAAAAAATACAAAAAAAAAAAAGCAAAAATCAGACAGCCAATTTAATCCATGAAAACTGCTTATAAGTCAACAGAACTTGGCTGTCCAAATATCATACAACTAAAAAAATTAGTTGAGCAGGAAGCCAACCATGGTCAGCCATGAACTTCTGTTGAATGAACGCCATCTCTGCCTCAGACAACTTTGAGTTTATAGTTCTTTTTGCGACGTAACTACTCCACTCAACTTTTGATGTTTCCAAAACATTATACTTATCCTTACATTCTTGCTGCGCCATTGAGTCTTTCCTATTTGATCGGTGTTCATAGGTTTTCCATCCCTTTGCGATAACACTGATGCAGTCCATTGTCGATTAGTTTCTGAGAACCCTTTATGTTGTCTACGAAGAGGCTGCTGAGGAGGCAGCCCATCAAGACCCATCAATGTTGAAATAACGTTCGGTGACTGTCCATCAACGTGCACTGTTACAAACATACAGTTAGCTATGTAATCACAGAAACTATACTTAGATATGTAAACACAAAAACACAAAAACAAATTAAAACACATTAACACAGAAACTTTACTTTTTTCCTTCTGATCTTGCTTTCTCTTGAAAACCTTCCTGGGGTCTGGGAGTGAGTCTAGACCAATGAGTCTTGCGACTAATCCTGGGGTCCTGACTTGGGTTTTGAAATTCTTTTTTGGGTTTTCGAAGGTGGTGGTGGTGGTAGGGATGTCGGTGGTGGGGTCGGATGGTTGGGTTGGGAGGCTGCCGATGTAGAGGAGGCCGCGGAAGATGCCAGAGAAACACTTGAACTTGGATTTCTGTGACTTGGTCATGTTTGAGAGGGAGAGAGAGAGGGAGAGAGTGAGAGAGACTGTGTGGAAAGAGCGGAAAAGGCAATGAATGTATAAAGTCTTGGTTTGGTACAATATAGAGAGAGGAGTGATCCGTGGAGTCATTTTACCAATTTGAATCTAATTTCCATAATTTGAATCTAATTTTCGTTCTTATTTTAAGACTTATTTGGTAAAATATTTTTAAAAAAAATTAAGATGATTAGATATTAATTGTTATATATTTAAATTAAATTTATATTATAAAAAATTGATAATTATTTTTAAAATTACATTTGTCGTCTATTTTTTTGAAACAAATATGCTTTAAATATATAGCTACTGATATTCAATTGTCTTAATTTTATATATGTATATTTTAATTAAAGAGTTTAAAAAAATGAACAGTTCAAATCATCGGAATCGATTCTAAAATAGACCTACTAAATCCCAATGCTCTCTCAAATTAAACAACAACTTTAAAAAAAAAAAATAAAGCCAAATCCTTTCTGATACCATGCCAAGGCTTATGTTTTAATTATATGTACACCCAAAAAAAAAAAGTTATAGATAAAACATGTTGAGTTATTTTTTTTAAATAGTAAAATAAATGGATAAATTATAAATACGCATCCGAAATTTATTTAAAATATGAATTATTTCATGTGATTTTGAAAATTATATCATGTCCCTCGAAGTTTTTTACCTCATAATAAATGGTCATTTTGCCAATAAATCATTTAGTCAAAGCTATTATTTACGTCAACGGTATATTTTAATAAATAATTCAACGAATTTTATTATTATATGGTAGAGCAATTAGAAATTTTATTTTTTACGATGATTATTTCTTACTCATTAAGTTTTTAAAATTTATTTAATTATATCCCTTTCAAAAATCAATATGACAAATTTTTAAAATTCATATATTTTTATTCTAAAATAGTGAAATATTATAACTATGTCATTTTTTTAATAACAAACCATAATTTTAATTATTAATTGTTAATACAACAATTTTAATTTATCTATACTGTATGTTATAATAAAGGAATATTTGAAACAAAACACTTAGAAAAATGGCTAGTGAGAACAAAGGAAATGATGTTAAATTCGTACCCGCTGCATACGATTCTATTAACAGTTCAGAATAAACAAATCTACCAATTACCTGTAGGCGGGGTAATTTCCAAACTGCCCTCGTACTTTCTTTGGAGCTTGCACCCTCTAGCCAATCCAAGCATGCACTCCTCTTGAAATATTTCTCAGTACGAAGTCTGAAAAAATACAAATAAGTGCTTTATACATGGGATGAAGCAGATAAATATTATGAAATAAACAAACAAAAACAACAGATCTTACTCTGCACTAATAATCATATGTTGTGGTAGGGGCCCTAACAACCTATCCATCATAGCTAGATGTTCCAAGTTCTCATTGTCTAAACATTCCAAGACTTGCCCAAAAGTCCCTGCAATTATATTACCCTATGGATTTAATTTATCGAATGAATTAACAATGATGGGATTATGGAATGTTAATTTGAAAGTTTATGGAACCCAAAAAGTGAGTGTTTCATATTAATACCAATGTCTAGAAGACGCATATTAATAACAAAAATAAATAATAAATAAAAAAAAGAAGGAAAGGAACAGAGAAAGAGAGAATGAAAGAAGCTGAAGGAAAAACTAACATTCACCCATTTTACTCAGAATCCTGTTTGCAAGTACAAAAATAAATATGTTATTGGTGAACAGATTACAAATCAAAGAAAAAACTGAGAACATGGATCCACAAATAATAGGAGATATCTAAACCGAAGATCAATTAGTTTGTTATTTTCAAAAACTGTTTTTATAAATGAGTTAGAGAACCATTTTCTTGGAAGCACCATAACACTATTTTTTGTTCTCTGTTTTGTGGTTTCCAGTTAGGAATAGTATTGTGGACACACACACCCAAAAAAACAAACATGAGTCCTCAAAATTTTCACAACTTTTAGAAAAAGTGTTTGAGAGCATTTTGGAAACCACTTCTTAATTACATGATGTGTCCTTTTGAATCTTTTAAAAGTAGATTGGGCCAGCCAGTTTGCATTTTGCCTCTACACAATTGGGATAAACCTGTAGCATCATTTTGAAAGAAAAACCATCTTTTTCAATAGAAAAAAACACAAAAAAAAAAAAAATCAGACAGCCAATTTAATCCATGAAAACTGCTCATAAGTCAACAGAACTGGGCAGTCCAAATATCATACAACGAAAAAAATTAGTTGAGCACGAATCCAACCTTGGTCAGCCATGAACTTCTGTTGAATGAATGCCATCTTTGCCTCAGACTGCTTTGAGTTTATAGTCCTTTTTGTGGGGTAATTACTCCTCTCGACCTTTGATGTTTCCAAAACTTCACACTCATCCTTACATTGTTGCTGCGCCATTGAGTCTTTCCTATTTGATCGGTGTTCATATGGTTTTCCATGCGTTTGCGATGATACTGATGCAGTCATTGTCGATAAGTTTTCGAGAACCCTTTATGTTGTCTATGAAGAGGCTGCTGAGGAGGCAACCCATCAATTTGGCAATAACGCTCGGTGGCCGTCCATCAACGTGCATTGTTAGAAACATATACTTAGCTGTGTAAACACAGAAACTACACTTAGATATGTAAACACAAAAACACAGAAACAAATTAAAACACAGAAACACAAAAACTCCATTTTTTTTCCTTTTGATCTTCTTTTCTCCTGAAAATCTTCCTGGGGTCTGGGAGTGAGTCTAGACCCATGAGTCTTGCGACTGCTCCTAGGGTCCTGACTTGGGTTTTGAAATTCTTTTTTGGGCTTTCGAAGGTGGTGGTGGTGGTAGGGATGTCAGTGGTGGGGTCGGATGGTTGGGTTGGGATGCTGCCGATGTAGAGGAGGCAGCGAAGGATGCTGGAGAAACACTTGAACTTGGAATTCTGTGACTTAGCCATGTTTGAGAGGGAGAGAGAGAGACAGAGAGACTGTGTGGAATGGCGACAAAAGGCAATGAAACTATAAAGGCTTGGTTTGGTACAATATAGAGGGAGGAGTGATCCGTGGAGTCATTTTACCAATTTGAATCTAATTTCCGTTCTTATTTTAAGATTTATTAGGTAAAATATTTATATAAAAAATTAAGATGATTAGATATTAATTGTTATATATTTGAATTAAATTTATATTATAAAAAATAGATAATTATTTTTAAAATTGTATTTGTCGCCTATTTTTTTGAAACAAATATGTTTTAAATATATAGCTATTGATATTCAATTATCTTAATGTCTTATATGAATATTTTAATTAAAAAGTTTTAAAAAATGAACTGTTCAAATCATCAGAATCGATTCTAAAATAGACCTACTAAATCCAAACGCTCTCTCAAATTAAATAACAACTTAAAAGAAAAAAAGCCAAATCCTTTTTGATACTATGACATGGCTTATGTGTTAATTATATGTACACCCAAAAAAATAAAAAATAAAAATTATTGATAAAACATGTTGAGTTATTTTTTTTAGGTAGTTAAATAAATGGATAAATTATAAATACACATCCGAATTTTGTTTAAAATATGAATTATTTCATGTGATTTTAAAAATTATATCATGTCCCTTGAGGTTTTTTACTTCATAATAAATGGTCATTTTACCAATAAATCGTTTAGTCACAGCTATTATTGATGTCAACAGTATATTTCAATAAATAATTCAACCAATTTATTATTATATGGTAGAGCATTTAGAAATTTTATTTTTTACAATGATTATTTCTTACTCATTAAGTTTTTAAAATTTATTTAATTATTTCCCTTTCAAAAACCAATATGAAATTTTTTTAAAAATTCATATATTTTTATTCTAAAATAGTGAAATATTATAACTATGTCATTTTTTTTTTATAACAAAGCATAATTTTAATTATTAATTGTTAATACAACAATTTTAATTTATCTATACTATATGTTATAATAAAGGAATATTTGAAACAAAACACTTAGAAAAATGGCTAGTTGTAGACACCCCATTTTTGACCGACCTTAAGACTCAGCCGTCATCAATTGAGCGCTCGGTGATTGCGCATGCTGTGCTCGTTCTGAGGTTATGGAGTCTCGGCTGAGAGCCTGGCCTCCGGACCTCGGGACTCTTTTGTGCTTTGCCTTGGTTTGCGAACCAGGTCTTGTTTTCTCTTCCCGAAGGAAGGGAGAGGTCTCGTAGACCATCTCTCGATGGTCAGAGGCTACTTTTTCGTGGTCGAGGCCACTTTTTCCGTTGGAGACCGGTTCAGCTTTGAACCCGTCGACAGCGCCTCGGTTCGGGATCGCTTAACTTTCTCCGTTTGGCACGGTTTTTGACACACACCTTGTTTCCTCTCTCTAGAGGGACACTGTGGCCCGGGAGACCACCTTTGTGGTCGCACGCCACTTTCGTTGCTTAGCAGCCTGTTTTCGGGGCACCCGATTGCGCGTTTTGACCCCTGAACCCTCGTTTTGCATCCGTCTTGGTTAATTTTTGGCATGGACCTGATTTTCATTGTTTGGGAGGTGGTACAAGGGTAGGAGACCACCTTTTCTTCTTGGAGACCACTTTTCTCCCGCCAGTCGATTTCCTTGTCAGGAAACTAGTCTCCTTGGTCTTTGAGCCACATTTACTGGTCTCCCATACCACCACTAGCTTGCATTCAATGTGGAGACCATCAAATGGGGCTGCCGACCACCTTTCTTTGAGTTGAACCTTTTGAACTGGTTGGCCTACCAGGGGACCACCTGAACTGGTCGGCCTGCCTCCCCTAGTTTTGTCTCTGTGAGTTATTGCCACTGAAGGCCTGTTGGATCCTCTATACACGTGTATGGAGGACCTTCAACCTTGGTTTTTAGCTTCTTTGAGAAGCTTTGGTCCCTTTTGGCTAGAAAGGAGGGCCTCCCCCTCCTTTGTGAGGGTTCAGAAGTTTGTTAAAGGCATACAATATATCTCCCTCTATATCTCTCTATTTTGGCTCAAAAAGTGTATTGTTCTTGCACCTTTGCACACAACCTCATAGCCTAACCCTTCCACCATTGCTTGGAGCTTCTTGGAGGCCATTTTCAGAGGTTAAGGAGTTGGGTTTTGGGTCCAGAAGTTGCTGTCTTGCTGAGCTTCAAGGGTAACACACTTTTTCCTTCTTTTAAGCTTTATTTTGATCCATCTCTTAGCCTTATTTGCTTGCATATTTGAGCTTTGTTTTCAACCAAAAAAAGTCTTGTTTTGAGGTCCTTTTGATGTTTGTTTAAGGTCATTTTGTTGTTGGGGGTCATCTATCCCCTTGCATGCTTCATTTTGCCTTGTTTTGTGCCATGCCATAGGGCCTTTGAGCTAGTCCTTGCTTGGCCTTTTAGCCACTAAAATCCAGTGGATTTTCAGTGGTTGGCATGTGGTTTTGAGGTCCTAAATCAGAGAGGGGTGACCCTCTCTCTTTTTGATCTTGTTTGCTTGCATTTTGGCCTTATAAAGGAGCCTTCATTTGCACACCTCCAAGCCTTGTTTCAGGCCCTTTTTAGTGACTTTTAGGGCCTGCCTAGGCTCTATCCACAGTTGGTTTTGTCACCTTGGGTGTGTCTCTTGCATGTGTAGAATAACCTCTCTTATAGCCTATCAAAGGAGCATGACATTCTTGCATGCATTGATCATGTTTTAGTGGATTTTTTGGCTTTATTTGGCATGTCATGTCTCGACTTTTCTTTGGTTTAGTGGCCTCTTGAATGCTTCATATGCTTGTAGTGTAATCCATGTTCACTGGCTCACATTGCATGTTGTTTTAGCCCTTGATTCTAGCATATTTTGTCACGCCCTCAAAATAAACCCATAATATCATACAATCACAATAAAGAAAAGGGATCTCATATTATAATCATCAGAGTATTCTTACAAAAAGTATTATATGCTGACGACAAAAGTAAATGCCCTATAGGCGTACAACTTTCCAAGTCAACACTTGGTTACAAAAGAAGAGAGTACTAACTCTACACAAAAGAAGCCCTTGGCCTGATATACATGTAATACAACAACAATAACCAAAAAAAAAAAAAGAGTCTTTAACTCCCACAATAATCCATGCTAAGATCTTGGAGGCGGCATAGTACCTGAACCTGAAAATGATGTCCCATATAGGGTGAGCCACAGTCCAGTAGAAATATACCAAACCAACTATAAATAATGACTAAAATAATAGCATTCGATAGATGGTCACACTTATATTCCAACTTATGTCATATTACAGTTTCATGACAGTCATGTCCATGTTACAATTCATTTTCCATTTCTTATTCGACTCTAAGTTTGAAAACAAGGCTCAGAACTTGGCCAAACAATTTAATGAGATTATAACTCATCACTAAAATACTTTTGAAATTCATAATAGATACACGTTCTAGTGTTGTATCAATAACACATAAAATCACTTCCATACTTCACAAATGATACATATTGTAGTGCTGTATCAATAAAACAAGAACACTTCCATACTTCACAAATGATACACATTTTGGTGCTGTATCAATATATCATAGAAACACTTCTATACTTCACAAATGATACACATTTTGGTATTGTATCAATGAAACAATTTCCGGTTTAGAGGTTCATCTCCCATCTTTCCCTAAACCGTGGAGTACATCCCCCATCTCCTTCCACACAAAACAATGTATATAAGCAATTATCATGTACAAGTACAATCAATCAATACAAGATTTGATGTATTATACCAACCGCTATATTCGATAGCATACTCAATTGATTAGTTCTAGTTTGCCTAATCATCATGCATTGTCTACAACAATCAAGACTATCCTCCACCGATAGCCCAAAGCAGTTATTTCTAAACAGAAAATAAAATATCAACATTTAGTCTAGGTGAGCGATAAATTAATCCAACTATACCCTTTGATCCCATACCTTTCCAATTTGAATATTTCCTATTCAATTTCTCATTTCCCTAAATTAATTATACAAATTAATTTATCATAACAATTAGGGCTTGTCTCCATATTCTTAACATCAACCCTAAGGTTTCATTTTCATCAATAATCCAACATTAATTCCTTTTCTCAAAGTATTACATACATATGGGTTTATATAAATGAAAACCCCCTCTTTTGTAAATTACACAAAGATCTTAAACTTTTCCAATATTACCCAACAACCCCAATATATCAAAATGCCAAAATTTAAAGACAAAGCTCATAAGATGGAGTAGGATATCCCTACCTTGAAGTTAGAGCTCAAGCGGAGATGAAGACCAAAACTCAACGTGCTCCAAATTCAATAATTTTCAGATTAAAACAAAGCCCTCAACACCCTCTATCTTTTATACAAAGAGGCTAGGCTAGGAACTCACTAGAATGAGATGAAACCTTAGAGAGAAGGTTTGTAGAGAGAGAGAGAGAGAGCTCAGATCTAGGGTTTGTATAAAGAAGAGAATGAAAAAGTGAAGTGTAATCCCGTTGCTGTCTAATGATATACATATGACCCGCTCGAGCGTAGAATAGGACGTTGAGCGTCAAGCACAAAAACTGAACTAGCTCGAGCGCAAGAAGACCCGCTCGAGTGCTAAGACACAAGAATAAAATACATCCGCTCGAGCGTAAAAGGGAAAGATGCTCGAGCATTGATCTCCCTCTTCCAGTACTTTTACAGAAAATGAACTACCTGCTCGAGCGCCAAGATACCCGCTCGAGCGCGACCCGTCAAGCGTAAGAAAATCCGCTCGAGCATGAAAAACACACCTGCAGAAGTTTTTGCAGAGGCACGAAATACTGAGAGGGTGTAAACCCCGCTCGAGCATAATAAGACCCGCTCGAGCGGATCACCTGAAAACTGGGCAACAAGATTTGAGACTTTGGCCCAACCAACCCGTAACACACCTGCCCAATACATCCTAAAACTCAAACACACGGAATTAAAGGATAACAACAAGATATACAACCACCAACTCCACGGAACCTAAGTCCAAAATACAACAATCAAAGGAAGGGAAACCGGGATCGCTATAACCTCCCCCCTTAAAGAATTTCCTCCTCGAAATTAAGTACAAGTTTTTCAAAAACATGTTTTCTCAATTGGCAACATTATTACAATACAAAATTCAACAACTTGACCCGTTACCGGTCATTCCATCTCTATTCAAGAGGCAAACTTCCATATAATCTCCAACATGCATTATCAACATGCATCTCAAAATATATTCAATGCCAACAATACATTTGCATTTCTAAAATATCATCAACATATACAATGTTAAAATCAACTTCCATTATAAGGCAAGTTCCAAACTATATTTCTATAAACTCAAAACATACACCATGTTTTACAACTTAAGACACAATCAATGCTCTTAAAGTTTATCGATATTACAAAATTTCTAAAACATGATTACACATGAACAAATAAGTCTGGATATTTCTCACGGACCTCCAACTCACGTTCCCAAGTGGCTTCCTCCACTCCGTAATGTTTCCACAAAACCTTCACCAAGGGAATGGTCCTGCCTCGCAAGACTTGCTCCCGCCTATCTAAGACCCGAACCGGTCTCTCCTCATACGAGGCGTCCTCATCTACCTCCAAGTTGATACAATCCAACAAGTGCGATGGATCCGGCTCGTACCTCCGAAGCATACTAACATGAAACACATCATGTACTCCGAATAACTGTGGCGGCAAGGCCAAACGATAAGCGACCTCCCCAATCCTCTCAAGGATCTCAAAGGGACAAATAAACCGAGGGGATAAATTCCCACTCTTCCCAAACCTCATCAAACCCCGTCTAGGTGATATTTTCAGAAAAACATGATCACCCATCTCAAATGCCAAAGGCCTCCTCCTACGGTCAGCATAACTCTTTTGGCGACTCACAGAATAACAAGCCTCCTATGGATAAGCTCAACTTTCTCCGTCGTTTACCTCACCAACTTCGGGCCCAACAAACCGGAGACCTACACGGTCGGTCATACAAGGCCTCAAATGGTGTCATACCGATACTAGACTGAAAACTGTTGTTGTAGGCGAACTCCACCAAGGGCAAGTGCCTCTCCCACGTCCCACTAAAGTCAAGGACACAACCCCGAAGCATATCCTCAAGGATCTGAATAGTATGCTCTGATTGCCCGTCAGTTTAAGGATGATAAGCTGTGTTAAAGGTCCACTTAGTGCCCAAGGCACTTCGCAAACTCTGCCACAACCTAGCAGTAAAACGAGGATCTCTATCTGAGACGATCGTCACTGGGACCCCGTGCAACCTCACTATGTCCCGAATATACAAATCGGCAAGATGATCTACCGAATCTCTCATGCATATAGGGATAAAGTGCGCCGACTTAGTCAACCGGTCTACAACCACCCAAATAGCATCACTACCTCGCTGAGCCCTCGGAAGACCTACAATGAAGTCCATAGTGACATGCTCCCACTTCCACTCGGCAATAGGCAAGGGTTGTAACAAACTCGCTGGCCTCTGATGTTCGGCCTTCACTTGCTGACAAGTAAGGCACTTAGACATGGCCACATCCTTCTTCATACCCGCCATCAAAGCTGGCGACCCAAATTCGATACATCTTAGTGCCTCCGGATGCACCTCAAGGCGTGAATGGTGAAACTCTCGAGTACTTCCTCGGCAAGACTCGGCACAAACAAGCAGTTACGGTATCTCACACTCAGATCGGGATACACCGTCAAACCCTTCTCAACCTTCCCACTGGAGATCTTTTCTCGGAAGGTTTTTATCTCAAGGTCACCTCTCTGTGCCTCTGACACTCGAGTCATAAGTGTAAGCTGCGCAACGACAGAAAACAAGGCCGCAGCCTCAATGGATTCGCCCAGAAGCAAATCAAACTCCCCAAGTGCCCCCAACATCTCCCACTCTTGGATGGCTATACTAGCGACATCACTAATGGATTTCTTGCTAAGGGCATCGGCCACAACATTGGCCTTCCCCGGATGATAATGTAACTCGAAGTCGTAATCCTCAATAAACTCCATCCACCTCCTCTGCCTCAAGTTCAAGTCCTTCTGTGTAAACAGATATTTTAGACTCTTATGACCCGAGAACATCTCGAATCTCTCACCATAAAGGTAGTGCCTCTAGATTTTCAAGGCAAAGATCACAGCTGCTAGCTCTAGGTCATGTGTAGGGTAATTTTTCTCGTGTATTTTCAACTGACGTGAGCCATAGGCTACCACTTTCCTCTCTTGCATCAACACACAACCCAAACCTTCTCGTGAGGCATCACAGTAAACAGCATAACCCAAACCTCTCTCCAGAATGATCAACACTGGGGTGGTAGTAAGTCTAACTTTCAGATCTTGGAATGACTTTTCGCAAGTCTCACGCCATACAAATTTGACCCCTTTCCGCGTCAATCTAGTCAATGGCGAAGCTAGCCTGGAGAAATCTTTCACAAACCGACAGTAATACCCAGCTAATCCCAGAAAACTGCGGATCTCCAAAACACTCTTAGGGTGTGCCCAATCTTGCACTGCCTCAATCTTGGATGTATCAACAGACACCCCTTCCCCGGAAAGCACATGGCCTAAGAACTTGACTTCCCCTAGCCAAAACACACACTTCCCAAACTTGGCATCTGATGCGTGGGTTCTAAGCAACTTAAGCACCACTCTCAAGTGTTTCTCATGCTCCTCCTCAGACGATGAATAAATCAGGATGTCGTCTACGAAAACGACTATAAAACGATCTAGGAATTCCCGGAATATCTAGTTCATCAAGTCCATAAAGACTACCGGTGCATTGGTGAGCCCAAATGGCATCACTAGGAACTCATAATGGCCATACCGCATACGAAATGCCGTCTTCGGAGTATCCTCCTCCCTGACCCTCAACTGATGGTAACCCGATCTCAAGTCTATCTTAGAGAAACAGCGGGAACCCTTCAATTGGTCAAACAAATCATCTATACGGGGCATAGGGTACTTATTCTTGACCGTAGCCCGATTCAACTTCCGATAATCGATACACAATCTCAAGTCACCATCTTTCTTCTTAGCAAAGAGGGCCGGTGCTCCCCACGGCGAAACACTAGGGCGGACAAAACCCTTATCTAGCAACTCCTAGAGCTAAATCTTCAACTCACTCAACTCAACTGGGGCAAAACGATAGGTTGCCATAGAAATCGGCACTGTGCCGGGCACTAAATCAATAGAGAACTCTATCTCTCGGTGAGGTGGTAAACTGACAAGGTCCTCGGGAAAAACATCCAAATACTCGCAAACCACTCTCGACAATTCAATTCCAGTCTTATCACATCACTACTCAAAAGGCTAGCGAGAAGACCACTAAGCTAACTCCGCCCTCGCGGATCATACACCCGTGGCAACACACTACCAACCCGATCCCCCAGAAAATGGAAACAATCCCGCTCAAGGTACATACTGTGACCCTCTGGCGGTAACAATCAATAACAGCCCGGTATGACGATAGCCAGTCCATACCCAAGATAACATCAAAAACCGAGCATAGGCATAACTACAAAAGGAAATGGAAATCGCGATGCTACCTCTATATCACAACCTCTACACCCATGTTTCAAAATCAATTCACCCCAATAGGTGATACTACACAAATTGGAGATGCTAGCGTGCCAACACTAACCCCAAAAGCAGATGCAAATGCTGAGATATAAAAGAATGAGATACTGTATCAATCAACACATTGGCAACCGAGTTGCAAAACAAGAAGGTACCTCTCTGGCAAATGGAGTGGTACAAGATCTCTGTGATAACGACATACCGTGCCACTGTGGGCCTGATCTACTGCTCACCTCTAGGAGCAAAAAGGCTGCTTTGCATAGGCGGGACGATGAATCTCACGATTGGCCCTCGAGGCCTAAAGCCCGAGCTATTTGAAAACTACGCCTCTGCCCGGATGCACCGGATGTGCCACTCAATTCTTGCAAAACCTCTTGGTGCCCCGCTGACCACCCGATAACAAAGCGATGGTGGCCTCTGCTTCACAGCCACGAGGTCGGCGAAATAAAAGTGCTCTCGCCTCTCCACCCATACCGTGCAAAATTTGGAGACTTGTGGCCCGATTGACCACATTTGTAACAAGTCCGTCTCCTGTTGCCTCTCCCAGAGCACTTTTCTGCCTTTGGAAAGGTAGATCTAGCAAAACCTCCCTGAGACTACTAAGGGTGTGAACCCCTCTGTCTCCTGTCATCACCCTAACCATCCTGACTCCTCTTGGAGCCTTTATGCCCCTTCTACTCCTGCATCATGATCTCCATATGAGCTGCAGCATTAACTAGACGCCCATAGTCTCGAGTCATACTCCCGTCAACTCTCATCTTGAGGCTGTGCCTCAACTTCTTCTCGAACTCTATACAACGGCGTTCCTCGAACGCCACAAGTTCAGGTGCAAACCTGGACAAAGTAGTAAATCTTGACACCAAACTCGGCCCTTTGAAGAACTATTTGTAAAGGCGGCAAAATAGGTCTCTTAGCTCCTCCTTGATAGTTGGAGATAAGAACTTCTCCTGGAAAGCATCCACAAAAGCCTCCCAAGTGCCACCAATACGACCCTTCATGAATTTCCACCACTGACCCGCATCCCCCTTAAGTTGGAAAGATGCCAAGGTCACTTTCAAAGCCCTGTCTTCGATGCCTAGCATCTCAAACGTCTTCATCATTTGTTCCAACCACTCATTCGCCTTAAGTGGCTCCTTCGGATCACCGACAAACTTGTCCGGATTAGACAGGAAGAACTCCCTCTTCAAGAAGGAAGGCCTGCATCCACAACAGGCACGAACTAGATTCTCGATTGAGAATGCCCATAGATTCCCTCAAAGCATCAGTTATCCCACGGGCTAAAAGCGCCTAGAGCTGTTGACTCTTTGGCTCGGCCACATTGGCTAGCCGACTCCCTCTGCATCATGGGAACCTCATCCGTCAGGCGGTTCACGCCTCCTAGGCCTACCGCCTACCACCTCGTCCTTGTCGACATACTAATAAAGGTAACGACGTTAGCACATTCACAAATGTGCGGCTATAACACTCACGTCCTATACATGGACAATTGTAATTCATTCACGTAAGCACATAATCATATAAGCACTTCACAATTTCATTTCGGGATAATGATAGTTCGGCGTTATGTAGACACCCCATTTTGACCGCTCTTAAGACTTGGGCGTTCTTGATGGTTTACTTGGTGGTAAAAGGTGTTAATGCGGAAAGGTTCAATTTCTTCGGCAGGAGAGAGACAAATCTCAACTTCACACCCCATTTTGGACCAAAGCTATTTTGAATGGTTTTAGACCTTAAAACCCTCTCTTTCAAAACATTTTTGAAATAAAGTTTACTGCGATGTTAGAGGCTCGCATTTTGTCAAGCGTTATGCTTTTGGTAAATCGAGCAAGGACAAAGTGGAAATGAATGAAAGAGATGAAATCTTTGAAAAATCTTTCAAAACAACTTGCTTAGGGGTTTGAAGTTGAAGAAAAGAGGAGAAGAGGGAGAAACCAAGTTGGAGAAGAAGATAGGCAAGAATTGCTAAGAGAGGACGGCGGTCCTCGCTAAATCAAGCATATTTGTCTATACACTTTGAGTTAAGCTATGAGGCCACCACCGTTGGAAAGAAGACTTAGGGGCTTCATTTTCATTCAAGAATCTCTTAAATCCGAGGCCGGAGGCGGAGATATGATGGGTTGAAGTTGGGCATAATCCCGGTTGGACCGAAACTGCGTAGCCTTCACTAAAACAAGCATAACGTTTTGTACAGTTGGAATTTTGATTCAAGGCTGGTTCCATTGGAAATCTTACTTCCGTGGCTTCAATTTTGACACAAGAATGACCTAAAAAGGAGTTCATATGAAGAAGTTATGCCCGTTTGAAGTTGGACCTGCAGAGCAGATTTTTCCTGCCGACCGGCCAAAACAAATGGCCGACCGACCAAATAGATGGCCGACCAGCCAGAAAAGATGGCCGACCGACCAAGTTTGCTAACCGACGACCTTACAGGTATTCTCTGATTGAATGGATGCGGTTATTGCGGTGGAATACCTGAGCTGCGTGTGTGGCTATTTTGCACCCTTTGCACCCTTTTGACCCTCTTTTTGCACCCTTTGCTCAAAGCTTCTTGAGGAAGCTTTGAACCCTTGTCTTGGCTTCCTCAAGAAGCTTGCACCTTTGCATTAGCTTCTCTTAGAAGCTTGGTCCCTTTGACCCTTTTGTATAGCTTCTTTGAGAAGCTTTATGCCATTTCCTTGCTCTATAGAAGGAAGCCTCCTCCTCCATTGTTTTGGTTGAGCAAAAATCAGACCTAGGGCATATATATCTAATATATATACATCCTCTCTCTCTATATCTCTCTCTCTCTACATTTGTGTGTTAGAGGGTTCAAAAGGGACTTGTTCTTGGCCTATTGCACCACACCTCATAGCCATACACCACTACCATTGGACTGAGGTTCTTGGGAGGGCTTATTGAGCTCCAAAAGCTGGTTTTTGGCCCCTGAAGTTGCTGGTCTTGAAATTGGTCTTCAAGGGTAAGTTTCTTCCCTTTTTTAGCACTTTCTTGTACCTCATTTTAGCCTGTCTTTCTTGCTGGTTTGAGCTTGGTGTATAACATGAAAAAGTTCTCTTTTTTTTTTTTTTTTTGTGTTTAAGATACTTCAGTAAGACCACTTTGGTGTTTGGGGTTGTTTGACCCCTCTTAGGCCTTGTTTAGCCTAATTTTTGTGCTTTTTTGTGAGCTTCGGGACCACCTTGTATTGGCCTCCACCACTAAAATCTAGAGGATTTCAGTGGTGGGTGTGTTTTGAGGTCCTAAGAAGGAGAGGCCATCTCCTCTCCTTGTTGTCTTGTTTGCTTGTATTTTGGCCTTACAAAGGGGCCTATATTTGCACACCTCTTGAGATTAGTTCAGGCATTTTTCAGTGGGTTTTAGGACCCCTATAGGCCATTTCGAGCTGGTTTGGCCTTGTTGAATGTCCATCATGTATGTGTAATAACCTCTTGTATAGCCCTCTAAAGGCTCATCATTTTTGCCTGTGATGGCTTCATTTCAGTGGTTATTTAGGCATATTTTTGCATATTTTATTCACTGATTTTTGATGGTTTGGTCTGATTTCATATGCTTCACATACATGCCATACGACTCATGCTTACTAGACTATGTTGCATGTTGTTTTGGCCAAACATGCTAACTTATTTTGGCTACATTTCATACATGTTTTAGCATTATTTTGGGCTGCATCGGGACTATTTGTGGCTGTCTTCATCATTCGAGCATCGCTTTGCATGTTTATAGTGTATTGCATTTCACTAGCTTTAGTGCTTAAGTCCCTAACAATGCATTACATGAGTGTTTGCATGCTTTGGAGTCATCTTGGAGTTGGCATGCCATTTCAGATCTGGAACATGCACCATTGTATGCCATATTTCCTCCTTGCCATGTTTTGGTAGAGTTGTGTTTTGTGCCTTAAGCTTGGTTAATGCATTGTGCATGTATTCCATGTATTTTGTTGCCTCATTTGCATTATCATAGCCCTTTGTTTGGGCCTAGTATAGGGCTGCCCAAATTAGTTTAAGTCCACTCTTTACATGTTGTTACATGTCTTACACTTTGCATGTCTTGATTGCATCATGTCTTGCATGTCCACTAGCTTGCATACTTGTTTATTGCTTGCTTGTTTGCATTGCCATCTTTGCATACTTAGCTTCCATGCCTAGGTTGCATAGCATTTGCATGCATGCCTTGCCTCTTGAAATCAAGTGATAGAGGTTGGGCCTTTATGTGTTTATTTGGTTTGCATCTCATTTGACATAAAGTGCATACTTGGTTTCTTGGGCCATCACGCATTGAAATCTTGCGATTGGTGGTCGAGAATCGAGAACCATGCCCTTTAGTCACAAACATGATAAGGGGTGTGTTGGTGCACACATTTGCTTAAATGTATTGCCATGCCTTGTTTTGCCCTCTCTGCTTTGTCAAAGCAGGTTACTGCGAGGAAGACATGGCGATCGGCTACATATAGTGCCGACCGACCAACAATTGGTGGCCGATGGCTTCACAAATGGCGATGACCATCACGGGAATGGCGGTGGTGTTCCCACTTGGTCGGTGGTGCTCCACGGTGTCCATGGAGTATACCTTGGGAGTTGTGCAATTTTGAAGAAGCGGAAGCGAAAAAAGAGCAAACTTGTGCATGGCGTTGGATTTCGAGCAAAGCGAACATGCTTGCATGCATCCCTCTTCGAGGCCATTTCTTTGCTTTAAATAGTTTAATTGATTTGTTAATTAGTTAAGGGTTTGTAATAATTAATTAGCTAGGATAGTTAATTATTTATTAGGTTTGTATTATTATTCGGTCCCTCAGTGAGGCGTGTTGTAATAAGTGTGAGTCGTGTGTGCATGTCTTCCAACCCCCACTTCTTTCTCCCTTTTACTTACTTGCTTTTGATGGTTAGTATTAGGACATATTTAAATTAGCATACCTTATGCTATGCATGCGTGCATCCATTCATTTGTCTTACATACACCGGGCTCGGCGCATCATTCTAACTGCATCTGTATTTCAATTCCAAATTGAATATGTGTTAGTTGTAGCATTTCACATGTCATCGTAGATTAGCGAGCCTATCTTAGTTGCATTACGCATGTGTTGCATTAGCCATCTTAACATGAACTAGGATCATGCATGATTTCTAACTAGTTCTTTGTTTTGGCTCGGAGTACACTGTGAGTGTTTATGCTTTAGCATACCGCATGCGTGTGAGTGTTGCCATAATAGCGTGATTGCCATGAGGCTAGCTGCTTATGTGATATAACTGCTTGAATGCCTGTGGATGGAGGTTGAATTACCTAAATTGGAATAATGCATTAAAACAGTGAGTTTTAAGCCCACTAGATAATTAGCAAAACCACCTTTTCTAAAGCCCACTTGAGGGTGGCAAAATCGTATTTTAGCCTACTTGAGAATAGCAAACCATTTTCAAAACAAACATGAAATGTTTTGTTCCAATTTAAGCGATTTGGTCTATACTTGTTTTTGTCACATAACATAATAAATCTAGGCTAATAACGGAATAAGAACACATAACGTGTTCAAATTGGATATCATGATTAGTAGAGGCGGTCTTGGACCGGGCGAGAGTGCTCATAGTGACCTTCCCAATCGTACCCAAGTTCGAGCGAGGCAACTTTGGTGATAGCCGGACATGTGGCCTTTGGCACCGAGTTAGGGTTTCAAATTTCCCCATTAAAAAATATTTAGGTGGCGACTACATGTCGCAAAGCGGTCCATGTTTGGCACTTCTTTCAAAATCTGTATTTCTCAAAGCGATTTGCAGTTGGACTCTTTGGTTGATTTAGAAGCTGACAAATCGAGTCTGAGCGTAGTAAGCCCAATATGAACGAAGCGGGGTTCATCCCCGGGCGTTCGGGCGTGTTATAGTTTGGCGACTCTTGGGGAATTTAGAAACTTGACTCGAACTTCGTGATATCCTTTTTTAGCTACACTTATGTGTTTCTTTGCATTACATGTGCATTGGTGCGCCTAGGACACCGTGTTGGCCATCTACTATTCTGAGTGGTTTGCGGAGGCTTGACTTTGTCAAAGCATGCCATAAATTTTGACGGTTCTTGGCTCTGCCCGATATGGGAGCAAACCTGGTTTTAAGGGGCACCCTTACCGACCATTAGACCTAGTGCATATTAGGAATCCATAGTGACCATTTCAAACTAGGACAGGTTGCTTACCCGATCATAGGTTGTTTGAAACCGTTGCGTCGTAGTAAAACCCTAGTTCACGACAAAATAGGGCGAAACCTACCCTAACATAGGGTGTATTGGCTCTCATTTACTTGCTATGTGCTTTTAGAGTGTATCTCTCTGGGGAATGTATATACCGGTTTGCGATGCAGGTATCCGCTGCGGGCACCGATATCGATATTTTGAGAATCGATTATATCTGCGGTGTCAGTTGATTTGGGGCAATGATTTGAAACGATGATCGATAATAGAATCTGATCGTTCGACTTTGCTCGTATCCGTTCAGTGAAGTTGGTGAGATCTTTGTCTGTTTTCTCTTTTGCTAGGTAGTCCTGGAATCATAGCTTCAGAAGGGTCCACTATCCCACGGGTACATTGGATTTGTGTTGATAGACTTTGTCAGGTCAGAGACTCAGTTCAAAGGTAATTAGGGCCAGAGAGGGCCCGTCGAGCCTGAACCACGGTACTGTGACTAGGATCGGTGATCTTTGGCGGTCGGGTTGAGATTTCCAAGCCTACTACTGAACCGGATATACGGTTGCTCGGTTAGATCGAGGACAATATGTCGAGTCTGGAAGAGATGGTGCGTAACTCGAGGATAGTATAAAGCCATGCAAAGAGGCTATCTGTCAAGAAAAATTGCCAAACAGCGTGGTCATAGCCCAATGAGCGAGACAATTGCTGGTTAGGCGACAAGCTGGGTATCTACTTCACCAAGCTCCTCCCCACCAAGAGTCCCAATACCCGGGAGGCGGCGAATGTTAGAATGTCGAGGAGGATCTGAGATATCCCAGCGGGGCAGCTCGCCCGATTCTACCTCAACTATCCAAGGCACCCTCCTATCAATCAGCAATTCCCCTTTTAGCTCGAGGTGGACCCCCAACACTAAGGTGAGTAAATTGGAAAAACTATTCAAGAAGTCTCAAGAGCTCAATCCATTCGGACATTGAGGGCGGGTACACCAACGTAGCTATGACTGTTGGATAGATTTAAGATGCCACAAATCGGTAGCTTTGATGGATTTTGTGATCCCATGATGCGCTTTTTGTTTTCAAATATTCTAAGGTCGATGGGCCTCACCGGACTTCTAACTTTCTTTATTAGTAGGACCACATCGGTGTAGCAACCATCGGTATGCAAAATTGGAAGATGATGTTAAGAGGAATTGGGAGGAGATGGCGGGGCCTTCGTTGCCTGATACTCCTATAACCGCAAATCGAGATTACAACCCGTGATCTCGAGGCGACTAAGCGAGGAGCCAAGGAGAGTTTCTCCAATTTTGTAACTTCGATTGGAGGGCCAAGGCCTCAATGATGACCATTAGGCCGGTGACAAAGATCAAATCTGGATGGTTGTGCGCAACCTCCAACCAACTTATCACGAAGATGATCGTTCTCCCTTCCCTACCTTTTTCGGATCTACATGAGATAGAGTGCAGTTGAGGATGTCTTGAGCGGGGCACGATTGACAATGATAGAGAGCGACCCAGAGGGCATTCAAGTAGTTGAATCGACCACCGATGGTGATCACGGTTGCAAGATCTTCGAAGTGGGCACGGTTGCCACCACCACACCAAGCGACCACCTTTGTTGGTGCATCACTTCAAACCCCGAACTGGACTATCTACCCAGAGGCAGAGGGTTTTCACCCCACTCTTTATGCCTTTATCTAAAGCTCTATGGGTCCTACTCGGGAAGGACATCTAAAACCGTTAGACAGCGGCCTCTACCGATCCTCTCCTGTAAAACATGACCGGCTAATCTTGTGCTTTCCATCAACAAACCGGTCATGACAAGCGGTTGTGTCCGTCTCATACGAGATACAAAATCTAATTGACAACAAGGTCATCGTTGCACCAGCTCGATAAAGTCTATCATCAACACTTTGGATCGGTGAATTTGGGGATAATCTGAAGTATGTGATCGAGGATGAACCACTGCGGCACTCAATTTACTCGGATGTGGCGTTTGTACGCCTTTGTTTTAGCGTTTGCGAATGCTAATTTTGTACTTTCGACTTGGGTATTGGGTGATCTTTTCATTTTGTATTAGTCGATCTTTTCATCTTGAGTCGATCGGGTTTGTCTTGTTGTATCAGTCGATCTGTTGTACAAAGGTCGGGTGATTACGGGGTGTTACCTTGGGCAACACCATTTTTGTTTTCATTTGTCTTTACATTTTGTTTTGAGTCTGTTTACGCGAGGAGCAGGTTGTGCCAGCAGATTTTGAATGGAGCAGCGGTGATTTTCACACTCTTGTGTTTGCTTAGTGTGCGGTTGTGCCATAAATTCTAAATGAGATGGCGATGTTGACTAAGAACTCTGTCTTTTACGTGCCTTGAAGTCATTGCATTGACCTAAGTTTTTCAAAACTTTTTCAAACAACGTGGTGAAAGCGAAGAGGAAGGAATTCCTCGGGATTTTCAAAATTTGATCAAGCGAGAAAAAAGGCATGCTAAGCCCTTAATGAATGAAATCATGCTTGTTAATGTAGTCTTGAGAAGGACCCTAGCTTTGATCCATTGGTTCTACTTGTCTTATTGTGACGATTTGTCGCTTTCTTAAAACTTTCAAAAAAAATGTTTTCTTGCGGTCTGCGAAGACTGTGTGGAATCGCTCTTGAATGTCTTGACCTAGGATGGTTCTCGGCCTCGAGACTCGACCCTTACTTTCAAACCTTGAACTTAGATTGAGAATGTTCGGAGGTCAATCATGATGTGAGGCTGTGTGGCCCAATTTGAAACGACCCTCGAATAAGAGGCAAGAAAGTCGAGATCAAGAAGATCGAGATGTCACCAAAAGAAGCTTGTAAGCTAGATTTGAAGCACCCACGGAACTAGGGGCAAAAATTTCAAATGTGCTGAAGAGCAGAAGATGGATCATTCCACAAATCAAAGAAATTCGGCAAGAATGCCAAGTCCGAGAAGGAAGACAAAAGAAAGTATTCTTTGAAAACAGGAGTTCTATCCACAACACTAGGGCAATTCATTTATTGGATGGACTTCTACATCGTCGACAAAGCAATGACCATTCTCCTGGATTCGGATGACTTGAGTTCAAAACCATTTGACATGGACAAAGCTACACTTTTACCCTTGAGGCTCATTTGGTAAAACCGGAAGAGCGACCCAGCAAAAGTTAGAGCAAGAAAAAAGAAGAAAAAGAAAAAAAAAGAAAAATGCAAAGAATGAAAAAAAAAGAAAAGAAAGAAAAATGAATGAAGAAAATGAAAAAGAAATGAAAAGAATTGAAAAGAAAAGAAGAACAAAGCTACATGAGGTTGAAAACCATAGCAGGCTTGGTAAAGTTAGAGCCTAAAAGGAGAGGTTAAATACCTGAGTGTGCCTTAACCCCGAACTCGTGAGGCTTGATTCCCATCTTTGGGATCGTAGGCAACTTCATTACGAAGTCAGCAGTAAAACATTTCAAATTATTTGTGTCCATGTAATGGTTTTTGACCGTCCTTGCCTTCTCTCTGTATCAGAGAGTTTGGTGCAATCATCGCTCGGTGACTTCTTATCTTTGCGGTGCCATTTAAACAAGGGCAACTTTCGTTGTCATTCAATGCTGACTTGCGGCCGTCCAAACAAGGGCAACTTTTCGTTGCCATGAAGTATCCTTGAGACAAGGGGCAATTTTCAATTGCTATGGAGTCGAGGTTGTGCATCTCAAAGTTGGTTCGTGCTTGTTGAGCATTGGCCGTTTACAAAATATTTTTGAGAATTTTTCTTGAGGTTGACTATTCTCTTGAAAATTATTCTATTTTTCCAAAAAGCTGGACCATTTCTTGGACCCAAAAGGAAAATTTTGGTGCTCATAGCGACTTGCATGATTTTAAATCAAAAGTTGAACAAGCATGTTAATCTAACTTTCATGTTGGTCAAAATTGTTTTAAAACCAAAACAAAAAATGGTCCAAATGATGAACTAGAGTGCAGTTGAGTCAGTTACGTCTTTCCCCATCGTCAACTACTAAGCTAAGAGAACTCTACACGCCAAGAAGGGCTGAGGAAATTAACAAAAGGGCTCTTACCCTCAAGCAGCGAGGTATCAAGCCAAGTCACGAAGCACTGAGGAATGGGGACAGGATATTCACTCCCTTATCTGGACAAATTTGATCACATCCAAACTCCCAATGAGCATCGTCAGCCGATGTCATTCTGATTTGCTACACACCCAATTGTGGCGTAGCCTCGTGGGAGAGTTTACTATTGTGAGCGAAGAAAAGAAGAATCTAGCGGAATGCTAGGGCAAGAACCCACAACTACATTTATCCATCAACCACCCGAGGAAGGATTGAAAATGAGAGATTGAAGAATAGAGATGTCTTGTTGAGAAAAAAGCGAAAGGGTTTTGAGAAAAAAGGAGCTTGAGGGCAGTGATGTGAGAATCACAAATGAGGAAGGGTGGGAAATAATACCGGTGAAACAGGCTCCTGTCGCATTTGAGTCTTCGTTGCATTTTGTTTGTCTCGATCCTTGTTTTGAGTCGTTTCAAGTGTCCCAATAGATGTGTTTAGGTTGTTTACCTTTATTTTCCATTGTCGTGTAGTCTTTGTTGTGTTCAGTTGTAGGCTCAATACACGGTTGAGAACTCATTTTCTCAATTTCAAAATTGATTTGTTGTGTGCTTTCAGTCTTGTGCCATTCTCCACATTTGTGCAAAAAAAAAAAAAATTTGTTCTTCAGCTGAGTTCACCCCGAGCAAGTGTGAAACGATAAAACAAGGACCTATCTGAAGCTATGTGGGTTCGGGCGCAAAGCAAAAGAGGAAAATCGAAGCATCGAGTGTGTTTCACCTTGATTGGATTACGAGATTGTATTAGAATGTACCTCTTGAGACCTTGTCGGTGTTAGAAGAATGGCGTGCCTCTATTCCAAGTGTAGCTTTGCTTCAAGTCGAATGGCAATTAAGCGATGGCAGATGTTATCTCTCTCTAATATGAGCAGGGTGTGCAGTTTTGAGTGAATATATTTGACCCCTCAGAGGTAAATCGGAGGTTATGTTTGAATTGGTCTTATTAAGGCTTGTATTCCCTTACTCGGCATTTTGTTTCAAATATCGTTGTCAAGCACATTCAATTGCATTGTTATACACCCTTCACTAGCATTGTTATGCTCATTCGTTTGCATTAGTATGCACATCTTTCTAGCATTATTCGCTCACTACTTGCATTGTTATGCACCTTGTCACTTATAATTGTCATTCTTTCTCCTCGTCGTGCGGCGGGTTAGACCTCCTCGGTTTAGAGCATTTGGGATCGTTCAATGCTTATACCTTCTGAAACAGGGATCGTCCTATGTTTCTCTTTCCTTCACGGGACAAGAGATCGTCCTATGTTTCTCTTTCCTTGCGGAACAAGGATCGTCCCATGTTTCTCTTTCCTTGCGGAACATCGGGATCGTCCTAATTTAGGATCGTCCTAAACAGGATCGTCCTAATTTGGGATCGTCCTAATCTTGGATCGTCCTAATTTGCAGGATCGTCCTAATCTAGGGATCGTCCTAAGCGTCGGGGATACATCTCTAATTTAGGATCGTCCTAATCTTTGGGATCGTCCTAAACAACGGGATCGTCCTAAACATCGGGATCGTCCTAATTTTTTGGGATCGTCCTAATCTTTGGGATCGTCCTAAACAACGTGATCGTCCCTAATTTGCAGGACCGTCCTAATCTTTGGGATCGTCCCCAACCGAGGATCGTCCCTATGTTTCTCCTCTTGGGTTAGAGCATTGAATCGTTCCAATGTTTATACCTTTCCTAAACAGGATCGTCCTATGTTTCTCTTGCCTTTCCGAAACAGGGATCGTCCTATGTGTCCCTTCCTTTCTAACCTTTGGGATACATCCCTAACCTTTGGGATCGTCTTTAACCTCTCGGGATCGTCCTAATCTACAGGATCGTCCTTATGTTTCTCTCTCATTGGTTAAGTGTATTTGGAATCGTTCAATGCTTATATCTTCTGGCTTTCAACGATCGTCCTAATCTCAGGATCGTCCCTCGTTTCTTTTCTTTTTAAACAGCAGGATACGTCCCTCGTTTCTCTTCCTTCAGCTCTTTGGGATCGTCCTCGTTTCTTTTCTTTTCGAAACAGGATACGTCCATACGTTTCTCTTCCTTCCAAAACAACAGGATCGTCCTCGTTTCTATTTCTTTTCAAAACACGGAATCGTCCTATGTTTCTCTTTCCTTCCTAACCAGGATACATCCTATGTTTCTTTGCATGATCATAAGTTATGTTGACTTCTTGCATTGTCGATTTGCATTTTGCCTTTTGCGGGCATCTCTTTGATTATATTACTGTTTGTCCAAGTCTTGATCTTGTCAAAAATGGGTCATCTCTGGCTTTGACACTCCTCCCATCATTGTTATGACTTACGAGTTACACGAAGAGGGCAGCATTGACACCTCATTTTTGACCGCCTATAAGAACTTGCGTTCTTAAATAATTTACTTGGTGGTAAAAGATGTGTGAGGCGAAGGTTCAATTTCTTGGCAAGGAGGAGACAAATCTCAACTTCACCCCATTTTGGACCAAAGCTATTTTGAATGGTTTTAGACCTTAAAACCCTCTCTTTCAAAACATTTTTGAAATAAAGTTTACCGATGTTCGAGGCTACTTATTTTGTCAAGCGTTGTGCTTTTTGGTAAACCGAGCAAGGACAAAGTGGAAAGGAATGAAAGAAGAGATGAAATCTTTGAAAAATCTTTCAAAACACCTTGCTTAGGGGTTTGAAGTTGAAGAAAAGAGGAGAAGAGGGAGAAACCAAGTTGGAGAAGAAGATAGGCAAGAATTGCTAAGAGAGACGAGCAGTCCTCGCTAAATCAAGCATATTTGTCTATACACTTTGAGTTAAGCTTCATGAAGCCTACCCAGTTGGAAAGAAGACTTCGAGGCTTCATTTTTCATTCAAGAATCTCTTAAATCCGAGGCAGGAGGCAGAGATATGATTAGTTGAAGTTGGGCGTAATCCGGTTGGACCCGAAACTGCAGCCTTCACTAAAACAAGCATAACGTTTTGTACGGTTGGAATTTTGATTCAAGGCTGGTTCCATTGGAAATCTTACTTCCGTGGCTTCAATTTTGACACAAGAATGACCTAAAAAGGAGTTCATATGAAGAAGTTATGCGGTTTGAAGTTGGACTGCAGAAGCGATTTTTCTGCCGACCGGCCAAACAAATAGCGACCGACCAAATAGATGGCAAACCAGCGGAAAGATGGCCGACGACCAAGTTTGCTAGCAAACGATATACAGGAGTATTCTCTGATTGAATGGATACTGTTGTGCGGTTTGGAATGCCTGCGAGCTCTGCTCCCCATGCGTGTGTGGCTATTTTGCACCCTTTGCCCTTTTGACCCTCTTTTGCACCCTTTGCTCAAAGCTTCTTGAGGAAGCTTTGAACCCTTATCTTAGCTTCCTCAAGAAGCTTGCACCTTTACATTAGCTTCTCTTAGAAGCTTGGTCGCTTGACCCTTTTGTATAGCTTCTTTGAGAAGCTTTATGCCATTCCTTACTCTATAGAAGCCTCCTCCTCCGTTGTTTTGGTTGAGCAAAAATCAGACCTAGGGCATATATATCTAATATATACATCCTCTCTCTCTCTATATCTCTCTCTCTACATTTGTGTGTTAGAGGTTCAAGGGACTTGTTCTTGGCCTATTGCACCACACCTCATAGCCATACACCACTACCATTGGACTGAGGTTCTTGGGAGGCTTATTGAGCTCAAAAAGGCTGGTTTTGGCCCTGAAGTTCTTGGTCTCAGAAATTGGTCTTCAAGGGTAAGTTTCTTCCCTTTTTAGCACTTTCTTGTACCTCATTTTAACTGTCTTTCTTCTTTGGTTTTGAGCTTGGTGTATAACATGAAAAAGTTCTCTTTTTTTTTTTATGTTTAAGATACTTGATTAAGACCACTTTGGTGTTTGGGGTTGTTTGACCCCTCTTAGGCCTTGTTTGGCCTCATTTTTGTCTTTTTGTGAGCTTGGGACCACCTTGTATTGGCCCTCCACCACCAAATCTAGAGGGATTTAGGTGGTGGAAATAATGTTTTAGTCTAAGAAGAAGGGCCATCCTCTCCTTGTTGTCTTATTTGCTTGTATTTTGGCCTTACAAAGGCCTATATTTGCACCTCTTGAGATTAGTTCGGGCATTTTTGATTGGGTTTTAGGACCCCTATAGGCCATTTCCGAGCTGGTTTGGCCTTGTTGAATATCCATCATGTATGTGCTTAATAACCTCTTGTATAGCCCTCAAAGGAGCTGCTCATGTTTTGCATGTGTTGGCTTCATTTGATGGTTATTTAGGCATATTTTTACATGTTTTATTCAACTTTGAATTTTTGATGGTTTGGTCAGATTTCACTTATGCTTCACATACATGCCATACAAATCATGCTTACTAGCCTATGTTGCATGTTGTTTTGGCCAACATGCTAGCTTATTTTGGCTACATTTCATACATGTTTTAGCATTATTTTGGGCTGCATCCCAGGGACTATTTGTGGCTGTCTTCATCATTCAGAGGCATACGCTTTGCATGTTTATAGTGTATTGCATTTCACTAGCTTTAGTGTAAGTCCTTAATAATGCATTACATATAGTGTTTGCATGCCTTGGAGGTCATCTTAGCAGGTCGGTTGGCATGCCATTTCAGATCTGGAACATACACCATTGTATGCCATATATTCCTCCTTACCATGTTTTGGTAGAGAGTTATGTTTTTATGCCTTAAGCTTGGTTAATGCATTGTGCATGTATTCCATGTATTTTGTTGCCTCATTTGCATTATCATAGCCTTGTTTTTGGGCCTAGTATAGGGCACGCCCAAATTAAGTCAGTTCGTCCACTCTTTTTACATGTTGTTCACAATGTCTTACACTTTACATGTCTTGATTGCATCATATCTTGCATGTCCACCCTAACTACATACTTGTTCATTGCTTGCTTGTTTGCATTGCCATCTTTATACATAGCTTCATACCTAGGTTGCATAACATTGTGCATGCATGCCTTGCCTCTTGAAATCTTGGTGATAAGAGGTTGGGCCTTTATATCATGTTTATTTGGTTTCATCTCTCATTTGACATAAAAAGTGCATACTACTTGGTTTTCTTGGGCCATCACGCGTTGAAATGCTGCAGCGATTGAGTGGTCAGAATCGAGAACCATGTCCCTTTGAGTCACAAACATGATAAGGGGTGTGTTGGTGCACACATTTAGCAGAAATGTATTGTGCCATGCCTTGTTTTGCCCTCTAACTGCGCTTTGTCAAAAGCGGAGTTACGCTTACTTGGGGAAAGAACATGGCACGTCGGCTACATATAATAGTCTTGAAGCCATGAGCCAACAATGAGTGGCGATGAAAAAGCCTTCACAAATGGCCCGATGACCATCCGGGAATGGCGGTGGAATGTTCCACCAATTGATTAATTGCTCCACGGTGTCCATGGGTATCCTTGGGAGTTGTGCTGTTTCGGAATATGACGAAGCAAAGAAGAGGCATAACTTGTGCATGGCATTGGATTTTCGAGCAAAGCCGAACAATACTTGCATGCATTCCCTCTTCCGAGCGAGCCATTTCTTGCTTTTAAATAGTTTAATTGATTTTGTTAATTAGTTAAGGGTTTGTAATAATTAATTAGCTAGGATAGTTAATTATTTATTGGTTTTAATATTATTAGGTCCTCTCGGTGAGAAGTATTTGTAACATAATTATTAGTGCGTGTGTACACATGTCTTCCAACCCCCCTTCTTTTCTCCGCTTTACTTGCATTTGCTGGCTGATGGTTGAGTATTAGGACATATTTAGAATTAGCATACTGCTTGCATGCTGTATGCGTATGGGTGCATCCATTCATTTATGCTTCTGTACATAGGGCTATTTTTATCATTCTACTTGCATACGTATTTCAATTCCAAATTGAATCACGTGTTAGTTAATAACATTTCACATGTCGCGTAATGGATTAGTAGGAGCCTATCTTAGTTGCATTAGCCATCTTAACATGAACTAAGGATCATGCATGATTACTAACTAGTTTTGTTTTGTACGAATTACAGAGTAGCTTTTTATGCTTTGAAGTATACACTTGTCTTTGATGTGAGTCATTGCCATAATAGCGTGAGAGTTGTCATGTAGGAGCTAAATTTGCCTTATGTGATATAAGCTTGCTTGAATGCTGTGGATGGAGGTTGAATTACCTAAATTGGAATAATGCATTAAAGCTGTGGTTTTAAGCCCACTAGATAGTGGCAAAACCTTTATTTTCTAAAGCCCACTTAGAAATTGGCAAAATGCAATATCTTTAAGCCCTACTTGAGTAGCAAACCATTTTCAAAACAAACATGTAAATGTTTTTGTTCCAATTTAAGCGTTGGTCTATACTTGTTTCTTTGTCTTTGGCATAACATAGTAAATCTAGGCTAATAGCGTGAATACAGAGACACATAACGTTTTTCAAATTGGATATCACTTGATTAGTAAGTAGGTCTTCTTTGAGACCCGAGGGCCGTGAGAAGAATGCTCATAGTGCCTTCTGATCATGCAAGTTCCCCCCCAAGCCGAGAGCAACTTTGCACAGTGATGACGGACCACACGTGGCCTTTAGTACCTTAAGTGGGAGTTTCCTAATTTCCCATTAAAAAAATATTTGGAAATTGGCGACTACTTGTATCTATAAGCAGGATCCATGTTTGGCACTTCTTTCCAAAATTTGTTTTCTTCTGAAAAGCGATTTGCCCAGATTTGGACTCTTTGGTTCGACCAGTTTAGAAACCAAATGACAAATCGTCAGTCTGATAGCTGTAGTAAACCCAATATGAGCGAGCAGCGGAGTTCAATCCCCCACAGAGAAAATTCGAGGGGACGTGTTACGACGTTACTAGAGTTCCGGTTAGAAATAGCGATTGATCAAGTGCTTTTCCAACAAGACTCCACCCAAACGAGGATCCAATCAATAACCTAGAAAGCCTAAATCCCATACCCAATTAGTCATATGTAAACACATGTTATCCACATAAGCACATAACATCACATCTAAGTCTCTAACAAATGGGAAGACAAACCCATTGTCGATACTAATCGCTTCCCACGTACCTAAAAGCCTTATTAAACTTCTAGAGTGCGCTTTGATACCAAAGTTGTCCATACAAACAAATAAATGCCATAATATTAGCAATCACAATAAAAAGGGATACTCGCTATTATAATTGTCGAGTATTCTTACAAAAAGTATCACATGTTGGCGACAAAAATAAATACCCTATAGGCTTACAACTTTTCCAAGTCAACACTTGGTTACAAAAAGAAAGAGATACTAACTTTACACAAAAGAAGCCCTTGAAACGATATACATATAACCTACAATGACAATAACAAAAAAAAAAAGTCTTTAGCTCCCACAACAATCCATCCCTAAGATCTCGAGGCGGCCTGATGCACAGACACGAGCTATGATGTCCCATATAGAGATTACAGGCATGAGCACGTGATGAAATATACTAAACCAACTATAAATAATGACTAAGAATAATAGTATTTTGATAGATGGTCCCACACTTATATTCCAACTTATATCATATTACAGGTTTCATGAGCGGTGATGTCCATATTACAATTCATTTTTCCATTTTCTTATTCGAGGCTCTAAGTTTTGAAAACAAGGCTTAGAACTTGGCCAAAACAATTTAATGAGATTATAACTCATCACTAAAATACTTTTGAAATTCGCCAGTGAATACACGTTCTGAAGTCTTTGTATCAATAACACATAAAATCACTTCAAACTTCTACAAGCCATGATACGTTACATTGTAGTCTTCCATATCAATAAAACAAAAATTTATTTCTTCCATACTTCACATAATGACACACATTGATGGTCTTGTAATATCCAATATATCATAAAGCTTGATTCTATAACTACTGAAATGATACACATTTATGAAATGCTACATATCAGCATGAAAACAATTTCCGGTTTAGAGGTTCATCCCCATCTTCCTAAGCTAGTAGATACCTCAATCTCCTTTCACAAAACAATGTATATAAAGCAATTATCATGTACAAGTTCAATCAATCAATACAAAATTTGATGTATTATACCAGCTGCTATATTTGATAGCATACTCAATTGATTAGTTCTAGTTTGCTAATCATCATGCATTATCTACAACAATCAAGACTATCCTCAAGTGATAGCCGGCGGTTATTTCTAAGCAGAGAAAATAAGCCGCAAATGGATAAAATATCAACATTTAGTACAGGTGGCGATAAATTATTCAACTATGCCCTTTGATCCCCGCCACGCCAATTTGAGATATTTCCTATTCAATTTTCTCATTTCCTAAATTAATTATACAAATTAATTTATCTCATAACAATTAGAGGCTTTTTCTCATATTCTCAACGTAACCCTAAGGTTTACATTTTCATCAATAATCCAACTTGTTAATTCTTTTCTCAAAGTATTACATACATATGGGTTTATATAAATGAAAACCCCCCTCTTTATAAATTACACAAAAGATCTAAACTTTTCCAATATTACCCAATGACCCCGATATATCAAATGTAGAATTTAAGACAAAGCTCATAAGATGGAGTAGGATATCCCTACCTCAAAAGTTAGAGCTCAAGCGAGAATGAGCGAAACTCTCAACGTGCTCCCAAATTCCAATAATTTTGATTAAAAACAAAGCCCTCAACACCTACATCTTTTTTATACTACAAAGAGGCTAGGCTAGGAACTCACTAGAATGAGATGAAACAGCCAGAGAAGGTTGCTTAAGAGAGAGAGGCGCTTCGGATCTAGGGTTGTATAAAAGATGAAAAAAAGTGAAGTGTAATCCGGCTAGCATCTTGATATACGTATGACACCTTTCGGCTGCGTAAATGGGGCGCTTCGGCGTCAAGCCTAAAAAGCGAACCATTTCGGCGCAAGAAGACCCGCTCGGTACCAAAGTTCTAAGAATAAAATCATCGCTCGAGCATAAAGGGAAAGATGCTCGGCGTTGATTCCTTTCTAGTACTTTTCACGAGGAAAATACCGGGCTACCGCTCGGTAGCTAAGATACTGCTCAAAGCGCGACATCGGCGTAAGAAAATCGCTTCGTCGTGAAAACACACTGCGGTTTTGCAAAGGCACGAAATCTGCGAGAGGGTGTAAACCTACATCCATTTAATAAGACCATTTCAATGAGATCACACAAGCTTGAGCAACAAATTTGAGACCCAGGCTCCAACCAACGCTAACACACTGCCCAAAACATCCACCAAGAAAACTCAAACACACGGAATTAAGGATAACAACAAGATATCTGACCACCAACTCCCACGGAACCTAAGCCCGAATACAACAATCAAAAGGAAGAAGCCGGGGATGGCTATAATTTTAGCCATGTTCCTAATGATTTTATTCATGATTTGGGCTTCCTTAGCTACTATTTTGAGGTCCCATGATCGAATGATGCTTACTATGCATGCTTGTTGTGTAATACCCTTACCTAACCGGGCTTTGAAGCCTCTTGCATGTTGGTGAGTTGTTTTCATGTTTTGGCATCATTGAACATGTTAT